>VZUI01055213.1:0-13898 GCA_013401135.1 Cettia cetti | reverse complement strand
AGGGACAGGACACAGGGAATGGCTCCCACTGCCAGGGGGCAGGGCTGGATGGGAGATTGGGCAGGAATTGTTCCCTGGCAGGGTGGGCAGGCCCTGGCACAGGGTGCCCAGAGCAGCTGTGGCTGCCCCTGGATCCCTGGCAGTGCCCAAGGCCAGGCTGGACCCTGGGGCTGGAGCAGCCTGGGACAGTGGGAGGTGTCGCTGCCGTGGCTGGGGTGGGATCAGATGAGCTTTTTCCAGCTTTCAGCGCTGCAATCCAAGGAAGTTTAGCCCTCAGGGCTGGGTGTGGGAGCAGCGGCAGCCGCAGCGACGCCGCGCCCGCGCCGGAGATAAGTTCCTGCCACAAAGTTTCTTCCCTTGCTAATTTTCTGATTAGCCCCTGTCTGATGCGACGGCAGCAGCGCTTCACGGAGCTTATTCCGAGGCGGCGTAATCTTTGTAAGCAGCCGAGAGGGGCCGGGCCGGGCTGAGCTGCCGCAGACACAGCCCGCGCCGGGAGGGAAAAACTCCTCCGGGAGTGACAAGCGCCGGGAGGGCTGTGGAAATCCTTTCTGCGGATGAGCCGAGAGGATTCTCCCGCTATCCCCCTAAAGCCTGCGTGTCACCTAGTCCAATAAAAGGCATTATCGGGAAGGTGGGATTTTGTTCTGGCGTATCTCCAGCGCGGCCCCGGCTCGGCTGCTTTTGCATGAGGATGGGGGAGGGTTATGGCACGGTGGGTGCTGGGTGCTGCCTCCGGGGATGCTGATGGGTGGGGAGCTCCAGCCCGTTTTCCATGCCTGCTCTCCATCCTGCATTTCCACTGGCCCGTGGCCACCACCCTGCGGCACCCAGGGCGGCTCCTGCCCTGGAAGGGCAGCAGCACCAGGGCTGGATCTCAGCCCTCCCACTCTCCCATCTGCCCTCACGGGGGCCTGGGGATGGAGCTCGGGGGCTGAGAGCAGCCGTGTGCAGCCGGCGTCGTTAGGATGCCTCAGCTTCATCCTGCTCCATCCGCCGGCCCGGGGCGCTCCTGCAGCGGGTCCGCACAGCCCGGGGCCGGGGAGAGCATTCCCAGGGCTGGGAGGAGTCGGAAGGGAGTGCTGGGGTTACCCCCGCAGAGTGCCAGAGGCGCAGCGTGTCCCTCTGGGCTGCTCCTGGCTGTCCCACGGCCCCTGGATCCTGCACCCCGCAGGAAATGCCGCGTCCCCAGGGATGGGGCGTGTACCGGGGCACACCCGGAGGGGACACCAGCTCCTGAGCTGGCAGGGGCTTCCCTGCTGCCACCCACCGTGTGACAGCCCCGGGAGGAGGGGCAGGCTCGTGCAGGCCTGGCCGTGGCTGCAGCACCCACGCCTGCTGCGCCCGGCTAATTTACTGCGTCGCTGTGCGCCGTGCTAGCCAATAACTTTGAAATGATGTGGAGATTTGCAGCCAAACCTTCTCATAAAGAGATTTAGGAGGGTGACAAAGATAATTAAACATCCTTCCCCGAGTATTGACTTGCAGCTGAAAGGGGAAAAAATAACTACATTTTTCACAGTCCTTTTAATTCATCCTGAGGCCTGGCTGGGGATCTGTGCAAATAAGCCTTGGCCTGGCAACCGTGGGGCTGTGGGTGCCAAATCCCTGCCTGCCAGCATGGGAATAACAGGGGGGGGAGCAGGGAGGGAGCTCGGGGAGCCAGCGGTGGTGCAGGGGCCCAGGATGGGCAGGGAGGGATGCTCCAGGGTGAAAAAAAAAGGGGGGACATGAGCCTGGCTGTCCCCTGGGCAGCCCTGAGGAGGAGGATCTGGCTAAAACAAGGAGGGGGTGGGAAGGAGAGACAGGAAAGGGGGGACACAGGGTGACAGTGCAGGGACAGGAGGGAAGTGGCAGCTGTTGGAGGACAAGGAGTCCATGGCAGAGGGTCCATGGGGGCTCAGGAGATGAATCCCAGCATGGCTTGGGTTGGAGGGGACCTCAAAGCCCATCTCATCCCAACCCCCAGTGGATGGAGTCACAGCACCCAGGGGACGTTCTGAGCCACCTGCAGTGGCACCCCAGGGAGCTCTCCCCACGCACCGCCCTGCACCGGGGCCGAACCTCACTGCGGGGATGAGCAGGAGAGCCCCACCCCACCCTCCCCGCCCCTGCCGGCAGCGCCAGCCCCTGGGAATGTCCCTGGCAGCCGCCCCTCGTGCTTTGCAGCCCGGAGGCAGCAGGGAGGGACAGCCCGGCTGTGCAGGGTCCCAGCTCCAGAGCTCTGGGGGGCTGCCCCACACACAGACACTCTTCCTGGCACCAGAAACTCCCCAGGTGGCCACAAAAGCTCCGCGTTAGAGCTGCAGGTCCCAGGTGCAGGATGTCCCTGCTGTCCCCGCGCTGTCCCGCCTGGGGGGCCTCGGGGTGCCTGAGGCTGACGGGCTGGGCTGCTCGGAGCTGCCGGCAGCAGCAGGGATGCGATGGCAGCGCCGGCTGCCTGCGAGGAGGAGGAAAAATTCCGGGAAATTTTCATCCCATCCTCTGTTTAACGGCGACATTTACGGAGAGCGTCCCCCCTCAGCCGAGCTGGTGACATCAGGGGGACGCTGCTGGTGGCCGCAGGGGAGCCCCGCTCCTCTCTGTCCCTTTCCCTGCCGCCCCCGGTGCTGGCCGTGTCGCTGTCGCTGTCCGTGGAGCACGCGTGACACCCAGTGGGCGAGCAGCAGACTGCACGCGCGGGTCCCCGGGCGGGTGGCACCGCTGGGGCCGCGGCCCACGCGGGGACAGGGGTTTCCTGCAGGGAAGGGGTTTGCAGGCGCGGCTGGAGGGGGCATAGCTGGGAGGCCCCGCAGTCCCCAGGGCTGTGGGGTCTCTCTGGGGTCTCCCCGGGACTTAGTGGTACCTGTGACTTGGGGGTTTTGGGTCTCACTGGGGCTCTGGGGTCTCTCCAGGCACCCAGGGGTCTCTGCAGCCCCAAGCTCTGGGGTCTCTCCAGATGTCTGGGGGTGTCTTCAGGCATCTGGGGGGTCCCTGGTGCTGTGGGACCCTGGAGTGTCCCCAAGGCACTCAGGGGTCCCTGCAGCCCCGAGGCTCTGGGGTCTCTCCAGACATCCAGGGTCCCTGCAGATTTGGGGCTCACCAGGGCTCTGGGGTCCCACTGGGGCTCTGGAATCTCTCTAGGATCTTGTCCTTGTCACACTGGGGCTTTGGGGTCCTGTTTGGGTCCCTGGGCTCAGTGCAGCCCCGTGGCTCTGGTGGCACTGGGGCTCTGGAGCCTCCCTGGGACCCCCGGGGCCTCTGCAGCCCCACGGCTTTGGGATCCCACCAGAGCCCCTGTGGGCCCCTGCAGCCCTTGGACTCCAGGGTGGTTCCTGAACTCCTGGGACTCTGAGACCACCCTCAGCTCCGGGGGTATCTGCAGGCCTGGGCCTTTGGGATCTCCCCCTGCAGCCCCAGCGTTTGATGCCTTGCACCGCTCCTGGGTCAGGATCTCGCTTTTCCCTGGCTTTTCCCTGGCTTTTCCCTGGCTTTTCCCTGGCTTTTCCCTGGCTTTTCCCTGGCCTTCCTGCCTCTGTCTGTGTCCCCCACAGACGCTGATGTCTCTCAGGTATTTACCACCCTGGGGCCATCCTCAGCTCCAGCCCCATCTCCTGATGCAGCTCTAACCCCTCCTGGCTGCTCCAGCTGGGTTTCTCTGGGACAAGAGACTCTCAACCCATCTTTTGCTTTTCCTCCTGACTCTCTAGTTCATTCCCCGGGGGATAAACCCTGATAGAGCAAGGATCTGAGGGGGGTCAGTGCTGTGCTTCACATCAAGCCAAAGCAGAAACGTTTTCTGTAGGAAAAACATTTTCATTCCAATTTGCAAAGGCTTTCAAAGGCAATTCTCGGAGGAGCAGGAGTGGCCGCCGTGGAGGGGATTGGATGTTCTTCTCCAGCCCTGGAGAGGCTGCAAGCTCGTCCTGCTGAGGCATCCAAGCTCATTAATGGAGCTGTGAACACCCACGTGCAATGCCCTGCAACCCCACTCCCAGCATGGAAATCCCACAGCCCAGCTCTGGAGTCTGGAAAGACACTTGGGGGGTTTAAAATGGACCTGGAGAATGAAAAGAGGAGCAGGAGGAGGAAGGGACAAGTAGGACACAGGCAGGACAGAGCTGGACACCCCTCACGGTGCCCCAAGCAGGGCCCTGACCCCAGCAGGGCACAGAGGGACCCCTGGAGCTGCGGGTGTGACACTCCCCTGTGTCATCCCCACACAGGCACAGCGTGGCCAAGAGCAGGACCCTGCTGCTCACAGCAGCCCAGGGAACAGAGCTCCAGCTCCCAGGATGGGAAGGCTGGGACTGTTAGACCTCAAGGGCACATCACAAAATTGCCTCTGAGATCAAAGAATCATCGTAATCCCAGCACGGTTTGGGTTGCAGGAGATCTTAAAGCCCATCCCACCCCTGCCACGGCAGGGACACCTCCCACTGTCCCAGGCTGCTCCAGCCCCAGGGTCCAGCCTGGCCTTGGGCACTGCCAGGGATCCAGGGGCAGCCACAGCTGCTCTGGGCACCCTGTGCCAGGGCCTGCCCACCCTCACAGGGAACAATTCCTGCCCAGTCTCCCATCCAGCCCTGCCCTCTGGCAGTGGGAGCCATTCCCTGTGTCCTGTCCCCCCAGCCCTTGTCCCCAGCCCCTCTGCAGCTCTCCTGGAGCCCCTTCAGGCCCTGCCAGGGGCTCTCAGCTCTCCCTGGAGTCTTCTCCTCTCCAGGGGAGCACCCCCAGCTCTCCCAGCCTGGCTCCATGGCAGAGGGGCCCCAGCCCTGGGAGCAGCTCCGTGGGCTGGCTCCAGCTGCTCCATGGCCACTGAAGAGAAGTTAAACAGAGGCAGCACCAACCTGCAGCTCCACGTTTGCTGCACTGACCTTTCTCCTGCCATGGGGAGCTCTCAGCAGCCCCACCCAGATCCAAACCTTGGCTCCAGGAGAGCCAGAGGTGGTGCAAAAGGGGTTGCTTGGAGCCCTGAGTGCTGCCAGGTGGGCCATGGAAGCAGTTGAGCCCAGCTGGTGGCTTGCAGGGGGTGTGCTGGTGAGCAGCCAGCCCCGGGGTGGCCGTGCAGGTTCCAGCGCTGCCCCAGGGCTGCTGCAGAAGGGAAGAAAGAACATTCCCTTCAGGCTTCCAGCTGGAAGAGCCAGGGAGAGAAACGTTCCCATGTCTGAGGTGCAGAGCAGGTTCCAGCTCAGTGGTGCTGTGCAAGCAGCTGCTCCTTCCCCCGGAGCCTGGGGGCTGCTCCAGCCCAGGACTGCAGTGCCCTCCCTTCTTCCACCCCACGGACACGCCTTGGAGCTCCAGAGCCCCCAGCCCCGGGTGCTGCCCACCCCACGTCCCACGAGGCCTCTCTGGGCTGTGTGTGGGTGACAGTCCCCCCTGCACAGGGCCACCTCACACACCCATGGCACTCTGCAGCAGGCAGGCCAGGCAGCTCTGGGCCATAAATCTGTCCGGCCAGACCTGCTCTGCTCCTGCTCCTGCTCTGCAGCCCCAAGGCCACCCCAAGGTCCTTCCCAGCGGGGTCTGCCCCTCCCTTCCCACTGCAGCAGCTCTTCACCCGAGCGTGGCACTGGCAGCTCTGCCCCTGGAGCGGCCCAAGCTGGGAGCACGGCCCCGAGGAGAGCCTGTGTGCCTGCCACGGGCAGCCTCTGCCCCAGCAGGGCTCTGGGAGCAGCTGCAGCTCTCCAGCTTTCTCCCTGCTCTCATTTCCATCAGTTTTTCCTCATTTCTCAGTGCCCAGGGGATGCTGGTCCCAGGAGCAGCATCAGGGCTGTTCCCAAACCTCAGCACAGGGTGGGATGAGGAGGGAATTGCAGCCTTGCCTTGCATGTGAGGCTAATCCGGGGGAAGGGGTGTGAGAGTGGCAGAGCTTCACTCCAGATGGACCTCAAGGAGCCCCAAATCCTCAAGGAGCCCAAAATTCCAGTCAAGAGAAACCTTGTGGACACCAACAAGATGGGCAAGATGACCTCAGGCTTCAGGCAGGCTGGGGGCCCAGGGGCCGAGCAGGATCCCAGTGAGAGCAACTGGGGAAAGGTCCTGGATAGGCTCTGGACAGGAGGATGGCCAATGGCCCAAGCTGCATCCTGGGCAGCATGAGGAGGATGTGGCCCCCAGCCTGCAGCACCAGGGAACCACAAGCCCTGTGCTCAGAGTGGCTGGCTCCCAGCCCAGGGAGAGATGGAGGGGCTGGAAAAGGAGCAGCAGATGCCGCTGGCAGGGCTGGGGCCTGGGGGTGGCAGAGAGGTGGGTTGGGATCTACAGCACCCTGCAGGAGCGCTGGGGACAGAGCCAGGCCCTCTTGGTAGGGCACGCCTGGCCCCAAAGGACAAGGGACATTCACTGCAGCCTCAGGCTGGGCAGTAGAACTGATGTTTTACCCTGGGGAGGTGGCACAGCCGTGGGGCTGAGGTGGGCAGCCCGTCCTTCAGGCTGGGCTAGCCACGGTGACCTTTCCCGTGCTCCGGTGTCCTGCTCGAGGTGGGGGGGGGTGGGGCTGGACTCCCCCGGGGTGCATCGTGCTGTGACCCCAGCAAGGGGCGACCTCCCCCTCACAAATCCTTTCCCT
The DNA here is from genome assembly GCA_013401135.1 of Cettia cetti. Lineage (NCBI taxonomy): Eukaryota > Metazoa > Chordata > Aves > Passeriformes > Sylviidae > Cettia > Cettia cetti. The sequence goes on along the minus strand of VZUI01055213.1, from coordinate 7,348 downwards.
TGCCGTGCCTGAGCTCACTCCAAGCCCCAGGAGCGCCTGAGAGGCGAGGCCGTGTGCGCTGGGCCGTGCCCCCACCCCGGGGCGCGCTCTGGCCACAGCCCAGGGCTGCTGCAGCCGCCGTGCCGGGAGCCCGGCCGCTGCTCCTGGCATCAGCTGATCCTTCCAGGCAGCCGCTGCTGCAAAGTCAGGCACAGAGATTGCCAGGGCAGCGGTGAGGGGACAGCAGGGTGGCAGCACGGGGGGCTCGGGGAGCCGGGGGCAGCTGTGCCCTGAAAGCCGAGCCACCTGCGCGCTGCTACCTGCTGAATAATAGAGGAGCTGACAGCCAGCGGAGAGAAATGTGATGCTGGCGAGCCGGCCCGGGGAGACATCCGAGCTCCCGGCAGCTGCGATAGCAACCGCGGAGCCTTCCAGCCCCACGCGGCGTGGCCGGGCTGCCCGCGGCTCTCTGCCCATCCCGGGGGGCCCGGGCGGCCGGGGCCCGCTCCAGGGGCACGGGCTCGGGGCCGGCAGGATGCTGTGAGCTGCGGCGGGCACCCCGCGAGGCAGAGCTCAAGGGCAGGGCTGGGTTTCCCGGGAGGTGAGGCAGAGCCTGCCCGCGGGCGGTGCCCACGCCCGGGGGGCAGCAGCTCAGCCCCATGTCCAGAGGAGGGGAGATGGTTTATATCCCGGATGACTCCGACTTCAGCTCCTTCAGGGATCAGTGCGAGAGCCTGGAGGGCTGGCACTGCCGGTACAACAAGGCCGGCGTGACCGTGTGGAGTCAGGGCCAGGAGGAAAGCTGCACCGTGCAGAAAATCAAGGTAAGCAGACGCTTCCCTGCCCCAGCCGTGAGCCCGGCGGCTCCCGAGGGTCCCTGGGGACTGCCCCGTGCTGGAGATGCGCAGTCCGGCCTGCCCGGGGCTGTTTCTGCCCCGAATTCCAGCGCTGGCAGAGTGAGAACGCCAAAGGTGCTCCCCAGCCGCTCCGCCGGCTGCTGCTGCCCGCGCCGGGGCTTTGCCTGCCGGGATCCCCGCAGCCTCCTGCCGCCTGGGCCCACGTGGTGGCTGCCCCCGATCCCGACACGGGCGGGAAGGCCCCGGGATCAGTTACATTATGGAGATGGCCTCGCCGGGAGCCCCCGGGCTCACGGGGCACGTCCCCGGTGTCCTTTCCCCGGCTCTGCCGTCCCGGGGCACAGCCCCCGCTCCCTCACGGATGAGACCCTGTAGGAGCCCCGGGCTCTGTGTTGGGAGGTTTGGCACTTGCCCGGGGCGCTCCTGGGGTGCTGCAGAGGGACAAGGAGGTTCAGCCACCTCCCAGGTACCTTGTCGTTCCCCTACACGGCCCCAGTGACACTGGCAGGTGAGCTGGGCGCAGCAGGAGGGGCTGCAGGGTGCTGGGGGCACAGCACCATGGTGGGGGTCACAGGCTTTGGCTTTTCTGGTCGCCAAGAACCCCGGCTGCTGGGCAGGGGTGGGATCTGCCAAAGCCAGGAGAGGCAGAACATCCAGCCTCCAGGACAGCCCTCCTGCTCGGCCAGGAGCGTCAGGGGAGGGCTGGCACGGCCGGAGGGCAGGGAAGGCACGGGCAGGTGCTGAGGAGGGAACAGTGCTCTGGAAGAGGCTCTCCCACCGCTGTCCTGAGCACAGCCCGAGCTCCAGCCTGGGACAGGCTTCCCTGTGCTCTGCTGCCACATCCAGGCCTGGGCTGGAGAAGTGGAAGCTGCTCAGGACAGGCTGGCAGGGACCCCTGGAGCCCAGCCAAGGCCCGAGCCTCGGCCTGGCAGAGGGGGTGCAGTTATGTCCCCCCTGCCACCACTGAGCCCCAGAGAGGGGGCCCCAGGGGAGTCAGGGGCCATCACCCAGCCTGGTCCTGTGCAATGATGGGTTTTTCCCTGCCCTGGAGAGGGCCTGGGCACGGTGCAGGGGCTGTCACTGCCCAGAGCCCCTTCCCAAAACATGGGATGGAGGATGTCACCCAGCCCGAGCTGCACAGCTCTCTTGGGGTCAGGAAAGCCTCAGTCTGTCCATTAGCTGAGGGAGTTAATTAACCCACAGGTTCCCTGAGCAGCCAGAATTTTGGATTGTTTTCCACCTGAATTCCCTGTGGAAGGGTGTGGGCTCTGTGCCTTCCCCGCCCCAGCTGCTGTGCCTGGCAGGGCTCTTCATCCGAGGCTGGAGGGGGGGTGGACAGCCTTTGGTGGGGAATTTGGGGGTGCAAGACTGCAGTGGCCCCTCTGTGACGACCGGAGCTCCAGGAGGCCCATGAGCTCCACCTGCAGCTGGAAAAATCCCTCTCCCTGCAGCAGCAGCACCTCCAGAGCCCGCTGGGAGGGCGCAGCCAGGGAGGGAGAGCGGGAGGAGGGGGCTGGGTGCTCCCACCCTCCCCGCGGTGCCCCGGGGACTGCAGCACATCTCCGAGCCCGGCCCGGGCACGAGTCCAGCACGCCGGGCACAAACCAGACCCGGGCCACCGGGGAAAGCTTGCCCGAGATTGATGGGACCTGCCAGGCTCAGAGGGCCGTCTCCGGTTACACGGCGCCTCATCAAAGATGCAGGGGCTCTAACGAGGAGCCGATGACATCTCCCTCCTCCCAGCGCCCACAGGAGCAGGGCGGCCGCCTCCATCAATAATGCACGGCTGGCGCGGCGGGGCAGCTCCGCGGCTCCGGTTACAGCCGGGCCCGAGAGACACCCCCGGGACCCGAGAGACACCCCCCGGGACCCCACAGACAGCCCCCGGGACCCCACAGACAGCCCCCGGGACCCCACAGACAGCCCCCGGGAGCGGACCCCACCCCCCAGGCCTCCCCATGCTGAAGGGGCGCGGGCAGCCCTTAGCATGCCCTGCAAGGACATGGGCTAGGCGCAGTCATCAAGGCCTGGAGCATCTCTTTGGGGTCGGAGGGTCCTCCTCGCCCCGCCCTGCTGCAGGAGCCGTGGCCCTGGGGCTGTCCTGCCGCAGGGACGTGTCCTGCATCCCGTGTGCGGAGCGTCCCCCGGGGCACAGGGACACGGCGCAGCCCGAAGCCCCCAGGTGGGCACAGCTCCGGTGCTGCCCCCGCCGCTCTCCCCGCAGACCCGCATCTCCTGCAAGGACGTCCCGGCAGAGACCCTCTATGACGTGCTGCACGACACCCGCTACCGCAAGAAGTGGGACTCCAACATGATCGAGACCTACGACATCGGGCGCCTCACCGTCAACGCCGATGTCGGATACTACTCCTGTGAGCAGCCCCTGAGAGCCCCGTGCCCCCCGCCCCAGCCCCCCGAGCGTGTGTGGGGCCGGGGGTAACGGGATCTGCCCGCAGGGAAGTGCCCGAGCCCCCTGAAGAACCGGGATTTCGTCACGCTGCGCTCCTGGCTGCCCCTGGGCAACGACTACATGATCATCAACTACAGCGTCAAGCACCCGGTGAGCCCCCGGCTGCCCCCGCCCTGCCAGGGCTGCCCGCGGGCACGGCAGGGCCGGGCAGGCTCTGAGGCGCCGCAGTCTCTCCGCAGAAGTACCCGCCCCGGAAGGATTTTGTCCGGGCCGTGTCCCTGCAGACTGGGTACCTGATCAAGGCCAACGGGGACGGGGCCTGCATCCTCTATTACCTCACCCAGGTGGACCCTCGCGGTGAGTGCCTGCGGGAGGGGAGGGGGCTCACCCAGAGCTCACCCCGGCTCTCCGCCACCCAGGCACCCGGGAGTGGGGACAGCCCGAGGAAGAAGGGGTGCCCACCCCAGCCCTGGGGGCTCTGCAGGCTCGCGGTGCCTCCCCCGGGGCTGGCCCTGCTTCTGAGTGACTTTGGGCTCTTGCAGGGTCGCTGCCAAAGTGGGTGGTGAACCGCGTGTCCCAGTTCGTGGCACCGAAGGTAAGGAGGGGAATGCGTGGTGGGAGTCACAGGCAGCAGGGAGGAGCTGCCCAAACTACCCCTGGCTGGGGGCAGGATGAGCCATGGCCCTGAGGATGGATGCTGGAAGACCCAGAACTCATGGGATGGGTGCTGGGTGGTCCAGAGCTCACAGGAGGGGTGCTGGATGATCCAGAGCTTGCAGAATGGGTGCTGAGTGATCCAGGGCTCACAGGATGGGTGCTGAGTGATCCAGGGCTCACAGGATGGATCCTCGGAGATGCAGGGCTCCCAGGATGAGTTCTGGGTGACACAGGGCGTGCACTGGGCACCTTGCTGGGGCAGCCAGGCCCCCTCCCAAGCCCCCAGAGCTGCAGGGGGAGCTGGGAGCTGTGCCCACAGCCAGCCCCGCTGTGCCCGCAGGCCATGAAGAAGATCTACAAGGCGGGGCTGAAGTACCCGGAGTGGAAGCGCCGGCACGACCCCGAGTACAAGCCGTGGGTGTACCCCGAGCAGAACACGCTGCCCAGCGTCAGCCTGGCCGAGCTCTCCGTGCAGCACGCAGAGTCCCTGGAGAACATCGACGAGGCCGGGCTGCCCGAGGAGCACCTGAGCACCAGCGACCACGAGGCCTGAGCCCTCTGCATGGGAATGCCCTCGTCACCGAGCTTGGCGCCCCGGGGGCACGGCCGGCACTTTGGCTTCCTGCTTCCCGATACTCACATCTGCTCTCCAACTCCCTCCTCGTTAACTCCCCATCCAGGCAGCGGGGAACTGTCCCATGGGATCTGTCACAGGTGCTGAAGGAGGGAGGATGGGCGCCCCGGTGCCCCCTGTGCCCATGGAGGTGTCCCCGCAGGAGACAGTGCTGGCAGTGGGTGTTCCGAGAGAGGCTGGGCAGGCTGAGGTGGGCAGGAGCTTTCCTGGCACCAGGATATGGCTCTGCCACTCTAAGACCCTCCAAGGCCCAGGAGTGGGGGGTGTGTGAGGGTCCTGCTGAGGTTCTGCAGCAGCACAAGGTTTGGATTGACCCTGTCTGGCCTGAGCTCCAGCTCTGCCGAGGTCAGGCTGGACCCACTCCAGCCCTCCGTGCCCCTCCAAGCTTAGTGTGACCCCCCCCCCCCCCCCAGCTCAGGGAGCCCTCCCAGGCCCTCTCCTGAGCACCAGGCTCACCTCTGCAGGCTGGCTCTAGCCCAGCTGGCCCTGGGGACCCCTTCCCCTGGTGGTTTGTGGGGTTTGTCACCCTGACAGTGGGGTCTTGGGCCACCTGTGTCCCCACTCTCCCAGTGTTTGCCGCTGCTGTGGTTCCTGGCACAACAATAAAGGGGTTGGTGTGTGTGCGAGAGCTCCTGGGGCTGGCACGGGGTGGGAGGGGCTGGCACGGAACCCACCCAGGGGCATCCCGGTCTGAGTGGGACAGGAGGGTCCATCCATGCAGTCCCAGCACCCTGGGGTGACCCTCAGCAGGGACAGAGGGATGCTGGGCCCCGCACCCCCCCGTGAGCCTGCGTGGGCACGGAGCAGCTTCCACTGGACAACGGGAAGTTGGTCTAGACGGGCTCTGCCGTGGGAATGCGCTGACAAACGAGGGATTTTCCACCCACTCCTCGCCCCCACCCTCCGAGGCTGCCGGCAGCTGCTGGGCCTGAGCCTGACCTGTGCGAGGTCAGTGCAAACGGGGATGTCACTGCAGCTTTTGGGGTCCCTCTGAGCCAGCCTCACCACCCCGGGCCCCCTCCAGAGCTGCCCTGTGTGTGCCTCCCCCACACCTGGAGCCTTTCTCCAGCCCAACAGCTCAGGCACGGGTGCCTGCTGTGCCCCTTTAGCCAGCCTGTTCGGCCACACGTGTCCCCTGAGCTGCCTCGGGGGACACCACACACACACGGGGTGCTGGGAAGGGGACAGCCAGCTCCCGGGGTTTGCAGCTCCCGGGGTTTGCAGATCCCGGGGTTTGCAGATCCTGGGGTTTGCAGATCCCGGGGGTTGCAGCTGGGCTGGCTGCACAGAAGCCTCCTCTGCAAGGGAGATGTGGAGAGCAAGGACAGGGGATGTGCAGCTGGCACGGCACAGTGACGGCTGCTCCCTCTCCCCACGCTGCTCCACCTCTGCCAGCAAACAGCGACTGTTTTACCCATGAAAAGACAGATCCCAGCCCCAAAGTGTCCCAAAAGCACTCTGGCAGAGCTGGGAAGGGTGGGAAATCGCCCCTGGGTGCTGCCCTGATGGGGCAGAGCCCACTGGCAGCCGAGCCTGCTGGGGTGCAGACCCTTCCCCTGCGGGAAGCAGCCTCATCCCCTCGCATTCCCCGGGTGTTTCTCTGCACCATCCAGGCTGCAGCTCTGCCGGGGGTTATTTTTAGCCAGCCCTGAGTGGGAGTGAGGAGCTGCTGCTTGAGCACCGAGGGCCCGGTGGGGAGCCCCCGGGAAAGCTGGGTGACCTCAGCCCGGGATGTGGCCCAAAATGACCGGGATGGCGGTGGCACAGGGAGTGTCCCTGCCATTGCTCACATCCAGCACTGGGCTGTAGGAGAGCTCCCGGCCCCAGGGCGAGCCAGGGTGAAACTGGGGGGGCACCGTGGGCTGCCAGCAGCGCCAGCGCGGTGATTTCCTTGGGAACGATCGGAGTTTCCTGTGGCACAAGCAGGAAAGGGACCGGCCACCAGCATCCCGAGCGAGGCAGGGCAGGCGGGGCTCGGAGCCCCCCGGGGGCCCTCGCTGGGGTTTTTGGGTGGCCCAGAGCCCGGTGAGGCGAGGGCCAGACACGCGGGGGCCGCGGCCCCGCACAAGCACCCAGCTGGGCGCTCTTCCTGCCCCGCTCCGAGCGCGGAGGAGCCGCCCGCGCAGAGATTGGAAAGGAAACGGGAAGCTGCTGCTGGACGAGAGATTAGCCCGGAGGCAGTGATGTCAGCCGCCCCTGATGGATCGGGGGCAGCGGCAGCGTGGCACGGGCCCCATCCTGGCCACACACCGTGTCAAACGTGCCCCTGCTGGGGCAGGATGTGACTCCAGCCCTGGGTCCCGTGGCTTGCACCTCCTGAGCTCATGGATGGGTCTTGGGCAGCTTTTGGCCCCACCACCCAGACCAGGACCCTGATTCCAGCCAGGAGCCCCCCCAGCAGCCTCACGGACTGGCCTTTGAGCAGGGGTTTTGCCTGGAGAGGTCCAGCAGATTTCCAAGGCTCCAGTTTCCCCCTCCCCCAGTCCCTGCCAGGGGCTCAGCTCTGCCGTGCCCTGCAAACCCTCCAGGCTCAGTCCCAGCCCCACATCTGCAGCTGTCCCAGGTGATGATCATCTCCAGGGATGAGCCCTGAGTGTCCCTCACTCTGCTCCCCAGAGCTGCTCCCACCACCACCCCACACACCCCCCAGCAGGAACTGCCTGCACAGGGCAGAAGGGAAAGCAAGAAACTGCCCCAGGGTGCAGCAAAGGCCAATGGAGGGATGGAGGGATGGATGGATGGATGGATGGATGGATGGATGGATGGATGGATGGATGGATGGAGGGATGGATGGATGGATGGATGGATGGA
>VZUI01055212.1:0-23747 GCA_013401135.1 Cettia cetti | reverse complement strand
TCCCAGCTGTGCCAGCCTTTCCTCCCAGCAGAGCTGCTCCAGCCCTCTGCTCATCCTGGGGCTCCTCTGGGCTCTCTGCAGCAGCTCCACGGCCTCCTTGTGCTGGGATCCAGGGCTGGGGCAGCTCCCAGGATAAATTAGGAGGCATCTGATGAAAATGGGCTGAGGAAATCACTGTCTGGGATAGAGGAACCTACTTACAGTGTGGATTTTAAATATTCTAATAGCACAGAAAAGAACTTTAGCTGTGCCCCACTTTTGCCGATGCTGGGCTGTAATTTATAAATCAGCACAGTGAGAACCTGCTGATTTTGTATTCAGATTCCATATAATGTTCTAAACTGAATATTTACACCAACACCAAATGTAATCAACGTAATTAGCACAAACAGTAGCTTGCTTAATATTTAGGTTATTAGCATATTTTGAATTAAAACATTATTTCTCCAAAGACATTGTAATCACAATTTTTTTTTTTTTTTCGGAGGGAGGGATTAATGGAATCTTTGAAGTTAATTTTGAAAGCAGCTGCAAGAATGTATTTCCCAAATCCTGTTAATTACCATACCAGCCATGAGAAGTAATCCCTTTTTTATTTCCTGCAGGAAATGGAAGATTTGATCCAGTGTGGTTTATTTACAGGACTAACTCAGATGTGGACAAGGAGTTGTCTTCAACTCAGCAGAATTACTTTTATGAGTGGAACTGGAACTTCAGTGTGGCACTGTGGAACTCCCCTAAATTGCTTGTTGGGTTTTGTTTAGCATAGGGCAAAGAGAGTAAAATCAACTACAAAAAAAACCTTCTCACAGCACTTGCCAAAAAGTGATCTCAGTTCTCATTTGGACATGGGTGATACAGCCTGTATCCCAATTACACCGAGGTCTCCTCATTATCCATTTCCAAGGTGACCCAAGAGGAATATTTCAATTACATAAAAATTGATTAAGCTAGATGGCATAAATAAAAACTGCTTTTGTTTCTTAAGGTGGTTGCTTCTGTTTTTTTCTCCTATTATTTCTTATCTATTGGTAGCACCAGACCTGGCATTACAGTTCCAAAAAGGGTATTTTTGGGCAGGAAACCTGCCTTAAGAACTCCTATTTCCCCCCATTAGAGCCCAATCCAGCCACACCTTCCCATCCCCAAGGCCTCATTTCTTTAGAAACAATTGTTTGCAAGGTCACACGGAAAATAGGAGCACTAAAATGATTCAAGTTAAAAATAACCCTTCAGCAGAGCTGTGTTGAAAACAATCATTGAAATGAACCAGCTAAAAAAAGAAATACATATTTCAACTGTTTCTGTTATTTTTTCAGTCATGTAGTTGATGTCTCTGATCCACAAACAGTTGTACCAGGGCAACCTAAATTATCAACCTTGGTCCCCTGTGTGGGAAATACAGGCAGAGCACCTGATTAGGAACAAGAGAACCTTGGGGATATGGAAATAGCATTTGGATACAGACAATATCCTGGGAATCCTTTCATATCAGCATCCCCAGAGAGGAAGAGTGTCCTAAACCAATTAAGGGGTCAGAGTCTCTGCCTAGGCATAATATAACTGACTATGGATAGTAGTTTTGTAGCAAAAAAATTACTTTATATTTTATTCTTCCGAGCCCTTCTGAAGTTTTGGGTAATGCAATTTGCTGAGCTCTAAACCCAGCTGTAATTGAGTTAGAGGCTGTCTTCAAGGGACAGCTTGGATTATTCACAGCAAAAATCTGCACTGACAAATTGCTTCATTTCTGATCATATTGGCTATCATTATTAAAACAGGCTGCTTCTTCCCAGACTGCAAAAAATTCTGGTGATTGTTTTTGTTGGCATGTTTTTAGTTCCAGTTGTACAATTTAAAAAAAAATATTATTTCCCTACATATTTCATAGGTAAACAGGTATTACCACAGTCAGACTGTTTCAGTAACTGGGCCAGCCAGGATTACCCAAAAATATTAATTATGGCAGTTTCAAGCCACCATGCAAAGCAACTTTCTGCCTTCAGCCTCGGGCAAAGCCCTTGATTTCCAAGACAAGAGCAAGAGCGAGCGGCAGGGATATTTCTGCATCGCTTAGCCCGCTGCTCCACCCAGCCCGGGCAGCCCGTCTGGTCCCAGGGAGCGGCTGGCAGCAGCCCCCCAGCCATCTGCCGGGATGACAGGAACTTCTCCAGAGCCATTCCAGCGGCAGGGAGCCACCGGAGTGCGAGCCTTGCAGCCCCGGCAGCGCAGCCTTGCCCAGGGGGATGACGCGAAGCCGGCACCCCGGGCTGAGTGCCACGGGCACATCCCGGCCAGGGGCACCGGGATGGGCTGCCGGAGCTGCCCTTGACAAGGGGATCGCTCAGCAGAGGATTTGCCCAGCATTGTTCCGATCTGGATCAGGAATGACCCGCTGAGAGCTTTAGGGGAGCTGCTTTGTTAGGGCGGGGGGGGATGTGGTTCAGAGCAGAGCGTTTGGCACTAGGAGGAAAAACCACAGCCAAGGGATTAGAAACAACAGTGAAAGGAAAAAGGGTAGGGTGAGGCACAAGGTCACCTTGATGGCCAGGAATCGGGGACAGCGATCAAATAAGCTCACATGTAGCAAGCAGAAAACAAGTCAGGTCACTGCCTCTGTCCAAGAGATGGACAGAAAATTGGCATTTCCCCGAATCAGAAACTCTGAGGACCCTGCTTGGGGAAACTGTTGCTGCGATCCATTTCATTGCTAACAGCAGCAGAGAAGATAAGAAAGCAATTTTCACAGAAAAGCTGTAAGAGTTCCCAAGGTCCCTGCTCCCAGCAGAGACATACTGGGTTACCTGCCCTAAGACTAAATCCATCCCTGTGAAGGTGGGGAGACCCTGGCACTGGCTGGCCAGAGAATCTGTGGATGCCCCATCCCTGAAGTGTCCAAGGCCAAGTGGAATGGGGCTTGGAGCAACCTGGGATGGAGGAAGGTGTCCCTGCCCATGGCAGGGGTGGAACAAGAAGATCCTTAAGGTCCTTTCCAACCCAAACCATTCTGTGATTCTATGAACTGTGTTTTCCAATGCAAGTTCAATGAAAATTTTTAAGTTTCTCCATGTAGTCCTCCTTCATTCCCTGTCTTCAGTTTCACAATATGAACCATCCTGTACTTTGTGCCTTGCATTATGAAGCAAAAGAAAAAACATTACCCATCTAAACAGTTACACCTCCTTCACATGTGAACATGGCAAAACATCCTGCAATGCCATTAAAAATGGCCTTTAGGTGCTCCTACAAGGAAAGTCATGCATTTTGGTGATAGTCTCCCATATTTATCCTGTGAGTAGAGAGAAAATAGGTTCCTCAGCAGTTCCATGCAGAAAGCAGATTTAGATCCAGCTGTGCTGCCTGACACACTGCAGTCAGACAAAAACATCTGCTTAAGACTTACACAACATGACTGCAAAAGCTATTGCTAGAACTCAATTTGCAATTTGGATTCTCTGCAGTTCACAATACTAAGGTAGAACCTTTGCTACCAATGTTCCCACACCTGCAGATCCATCCTCCAAGTCCAATTCCAGGATGAAAGCTCACAAAGCTTTTGATCCAGGCAAAGAATACGAAGCAATGCTCAGAATAGAATCTCTGTGAGAAAGAGAGGATCTCCTGTAATCTATCCTGAGAGGTTCATTCAGCTTTCTTTGGGTGCTAGTGCTCTCCAGTAGCTTGCAAAATATGCTGAAGGAAAGAAGTGATAACTAGCCAAGCCTGACTGGCAAATTAAAATTGGCATCAAGCTGGCCTGCCTTAGGCATTTGGCTGCTCTGCTTAAACTGCAGCACATGTGTGCTGGCACATGCACTCTCAAGTGTGCCAAGCCAACAATATGTTTGCTCTCTTCCAGGGGTGTGTATCTGTCAGCTCTGACTGGAGCAGTGATATGTGTGAAGCAGCTATGAAGCCACATGGCTCATTTTCCCCCCACCATGTCATCTGCCTGCCCAGCCATCCTTCCTCCTCCTTCCTCTCCATCAGCTTAATGCTTCTAATTTCTGGCAGTTTATCTTCTGCCTCCCTCGACCTCACATTTTATAAGTACTCTTCTGGAATTCTAAGAAACAGATTTCCATGTCATTCAGATTTCTTCTGGGAACGCTATAATAAAAAGTTCAAATACAAGTCATTCTTCAGAGCATTTCCATTAATATTAAAACTAGGTGCTTTACAGTCAACATGCAGAATATTCAGTATTTTAAGTAATTTAATGCTGGTTATTGCAAAGAGAAGCATATTCCTTCCAAGGGAAAAAGAAAGATCCCCAAGAGAAAAAGGAACCCCATTTCTTGAAACATTAGGGCAAGAGAATGAAAATCAATACAATTCAAATGAAGAAGATATTTGTGATTTTTATGAGGATTATTTTTCTTACTCTGTGCCTCTCACCTAAACTTGGACTTTAGCCTTTTAAAATGTGTTTTCATATTTATGTAGGCATTACACCCTGATACTCACCTCATTATGCCAACCTCACCCTACTGCCTGGTGAGGCAAACAGTTCATGGGAAAATGCTGTCTGTGAAAACCATTCTGACAAATCACTGGTCTTCCTTCATGTCCTGAGTGTCACTAAGAAAAGGTCTAGTATCATCAAAATCCTAGGGAAATCACTTATGTCCTCAGACCCGCTAATTTTTTCTTCATCTGCTGTTACACATTTGCATTTTGGGGAAAAGGCTGTTGAGATCATGGTACCTGTTGAGTAACAGAGCTGCTTTTGTGGGTCACACATGGAGATGCAAATCATTCCCAGATATTAGCAATGGGTGCTGTCAGCTTCCCAACACTCTGCTCAGGGATTTTGAAGCTTTGCAGACCTAAGTCTTCTTTTAAGATCTCTTCCACCCCCTGATTCACTCCAGAACTCTGAACTCTTGTCAAGCTGATTTAGCAAGACATGGATTTGTCCCATTTCCAGGGTCAGCCCTGGTCAGTGCTGGCTTGAGCATTTCTGAAGTGTGATCCATCATTCCCAGAAAAGGTGCACCCAAGATCCCTACAAATCCAATTACACCAGTGTGGACAGCCAGCCAGGATCCCCAAAGGGATCTCTCCCTTTCACTTTTAGGAGACTCCTGTTGTGCAGTGATCCAACAGGACCTTCCACAGCCCTGCTCATTCCTTCCAAGTTTAAACCATCATAACCTGACGACATTTCAAGTTTCTCTGGTTCTGCTGCTGCAGCTTTCCACTTCAGCTGGCACTGTGCAGCAGCTGTGGCCCCAAACCCCACCAAGAATGCAACTGCCAGCCAAGGAACACCAGGTAAGGCTGCTGACAAAGCAGCTCAGACCTTTCTGTCAGGCATTTGGACACTCAGACTCCATGTTAAAGACATTAAATACACACCTTCAAACTTTCTGGCAGAGCTGGAGTCTGTGTTTCCAAGATCTGCTGCTCTCCTACCTTGTGCCACCCTTCTCACAGCTCCTTGTCTCAGTCCAGGGATCTCTGAGGTCTCCAAGGTCAGACAGAAGGACACCAGATTTTGCAAGCTATTTTACTTTCTTCTTTTTCCTTTTGTTTCTTACTTTCATCTCTCACAAAAGAGCTCTCTAACATCATTCTGTCTACTGTTACAGCACTCACAGTGTCAGCTACACCACTGGTTAAGGTCATATTTCATGCCTTAGTCTAAGGTGATAATGCAAGAACATTCAGTGTCTATAAAGTAATACTTTTTCAGAGGAAAGACAGTTCAGCTGTAACTAATATTCAAGTCATGCAGGCAGACAATTTTCATTTCTTCTCTGACTAAACTTGTGCTTCTCCCTCCAAATTCCATGTTAGTGCATAAATAAGGCTTTATCCCTCTTGGTATGAATTGATGAGATGAGGCAGCACCAGCCAAAGACCTGCTCTGTGTGACACTTGCCCAATTTACCTCTAAGTAGACTTAGTGTGGTCTCTGAGGAAGCAGACATAGAGAGTGGGGATAAACTGTGACCCCAAATCCATTTACAATGTTTCACCAACTGATTTCCTTTCCAGTTGCTGGCCATTTATTTTCCTAATATGACAATTGTATATAGTCTGTTTTCCACCTCTTTTTGTAAGAGAACTACAGGTTGGTTTTCTGAATTAAAGGACGAAGTTAAAAAGGGATTATTTATGATTTGACCTAGTTTACAGGTATCAACCTTTTTTTTTTAATTTAGAAACTCAATATCCAAACAACTTAAGAAACTGAAGATCTTTCCTTAGAAAGAGGGGAATATATGTTTTTCATCTCCATGACAAGACCTGTGCCTTGCAGAGAACGTGGTACACGGCTCAGGGAATTTAAGGCTCTGTTGTGAGAGGCTGAAGGAAGGCATTGCTATTCCCCCTCCTCTTCAGCCAAGGGGGTGTCTCAGCATTGGCACACCCAGTGCTTAGCCCACCCTGTCACAAGCCCTTCCATAGCAGAGTTAAAGAGGCAAAACATGCAAACACATTTTCCAAGCCATCCCTACAAAAGACTCAGAGAGACAAGAGCAAATGACAGTTTGGAAGGCAAATATTTTATTCAAATAAAATAAAACAACAACAAAAAACCCAGAAACCTTTAATGGAAATGCCACCGCTGTTCCTGCTGAAGTTAACTGCTACTTTATACCACATTTCATCACCAGCATGATCTAGATAATGTAATAACTGTGGGATGATTCCTCTAAGCTTGCCAATTCATTACAAATTTAGGGATATTGGACTAGAAACTAATATTCCTTTGCAACCTGAAATTATATTGTATTGTCAGGTCCTGCAGCATGAAGGTTGGAGTAAGATTCTTTTACAAGGAAACATGATATTGAAGCACACAATTAAAAGCTAAATGTCCTTTTTTAGAGTGTGTTGCCTGAATCTGTTGGCATTCTATACATGGCAAGAAAATCCATGAGCTTGTGCCAGTGTCATCAAATGAAGATCAATTTCCAGCATCACTTCTAAGTGCTATTTTAGAAGATGCTCGATCCCACTGAAACCACACTGATGGAAAGAGTAGGCAAAGTGACAGATGTAAAACTTATTGTTCTCCCTTCTTCCTCCTCTTTTGAGCTGCAATTTGCCACTCAGCTAATAAATAGATGTGAGTTAAAATTAAAAACTGATGTTCATGTGCTTATCGATCCCACCCCCATCCTGTAACAGCTGCAGAATTTCCTCCTCCACTCTGCCATGTTCTTGCTGGGGTTTTTAGAGCTGCAGTTTTTGTACTACTGTGAGTATAATGAGGCAAATAATTAACAATTGGGGTCATAGCAATATCTGAAAAAATGCAACCAGAAGGGCCTCCCTAAGGTGAGGGGCTGGCTCAGGCAACCACCAGGACTAGAAACACCAGAGCAGAGAACAGGAGCTCCTCTAAACAAATATGGTGTGTTCTTCCCTTATAAACACGAGTTCTTTGATTTATTGCCATCAGGATTGTGGCTGTATAATCCTCACTTGTGTTTATGTAGTTCCAAGATGCTAAACACCATTTCAATGGAATGGTTTCAAGGGAATTCAGGAGAACAACCCAGGAAAGAACGCCAGTTTTACCATTTTAACCACCTGAAGCAGACACAGTTTCAGCCAAACCTAACGTTTCACACATTCTCTGTCCTTCTCCAACAGCCTCCTGATGAACACACCTGTCCAGAGGGACAGGGACATGTTTCAGGTTCTCCCTCAGCTCTGGGGGAAAAGGACACCCTGTCCAAATCTGCCTGCTGTGGGACATGCCCAACTGTGGGGCATCATTTGTCTGGAAAGCAGAGGCTGCCTTGCTGATGGGTGTCTGACAGATACACGCCAAGCGCTGGTGAAGCTCCCTTCCAGAAGAACACCTCTGACCCCAGAGTTATCCCAGCTCAGCCTGCACCTTTGCTGAGTTGGCTGCTTGGATGCCTCCCAGTGAGGGTGATCTGAGCTCCAAAGCAAAGATTCAGCTCTCCAGAGCTGTCTCCATGAGCACACCCCACCAGGACAGCTCATCCTCAGGAATGCCTGCACTTCCCAGTTACAGGACACACAAACACTCTCCATGATCCTTTTGAAGGTGGGCACAGTACAGCAGTGGCTCCAGGATTCCAAAGCCAACCCAAGGCAAAGGGTTGTAGCTCAAAGAAGCAAGATTTTGTGTTCTTTGCTTTCAAAGGCTGACCAAAAACTCTGCATTCACACAGTGATAAGTCCCCAGCTATTCACCTTCCCAACTAAGAGAGTCAGACCCCAACACCTCTCTGAATTTCATGTGCCTGGTTGCTTGATGCCTGTTTCCAAAGGAAAGCCAGAATATTCTTGCTGCTCTCTGGTAACTAGGTTGATTCTCAAACATAAAAAGCTGCTGTCTCTACACCCCACTCAAGGGGTGCACCTCAGCACCCAGCCAATCAGTGCTGCACTTCACTCACACTGCACAAGGCTCTTCCAATGCATGTTCTTCAATCACAGGTGCCTCAGGCAATCAAAAAGATTTCCCCAATGGCTCTCCTAAAGTCAGACCCTAAATAGCACGTGTTAAAGCTGAGTTTGTCCCCTATACCAGCAACACCACTCTGACCCTTTAAAATCAAAAGGAAATAAATGCATCTAAGGCAATCTCCTCATTCCTGAGCCACTGGAACAGCACCCAGGGCTGTAAGACCACAATGTTTAAGTGCTCTCCTTCCCAAGCCCAGACGTGATTCCTGATGACAACCACGAACATTCCACACAGAAGGCAAGAGTGAACGTCACAAAAACGTCTGTGTGATTGAATGCTTCTTGTGAACCCTCGTGGCAGGGGAATACCTCAACCAAACATCATCTGCAACATGTCAGGATAGCTAAATGACTGATCAATGGCAGGATTCCCTGTGGTGAATCGAGTTTCTGCCAGATGTGAGTCTAGAGGCTCACTGGTACAGCTGCTGACTGTGAATTAAGATTTGGCATTGGTCTGTGGGCCCATTAACCAAGATCTCTTCCCCCAGTTCAGCCTGTGTGACTGGAGAGCTTTAATGCAAGCCAGGATGCATCTCATGGCTGCTCATTGACAGCAGCTGATGTTTTTCAGCACAGCTCTCCTCTCTAGGCTCATTAAAAACAACAGAGAGCAGCCACGGACCTACAGAAAAGGTTCCCCAGTTATTTGAGGACAGACTTTCAGAGCTAAAAACTCATTTTGATGTACACTGACATTCCCAAGGAATTCCCATCCAGCTAAGGGACATGTCTGCCACTAAACCAGGCAGCAGGAAGCATAAATCACAATTTGCAAAGCCACAAGGTCAACTCTTACACCTCACATTCCTACTCATGGGGCCAGACTTCTGCCCAGCAGAAAGAACTCATTAAACACATTTTCAGACAAATACTGCAGAGAAAAGAGTGTAGTGTTCTTCCCATAGAAAAAGTACTAATCCTTCCTGAAAAAATATAAACTAGCTGCTAGAAAACAGAAAAATACTAGTAAGATGAATGACTGCTTCCTTTTCAGCATCTTCTAGCAGAAGACTGGTGATCACAGAATGGTTTGGGCTGGAATGGACCTTAAAGATCATCTTGTTCCACCATTGCCATGGGCAGGGACACCTCCTGCTATCACAGGTTGCTCAGAGCATCCAGCCTCTCCTTGAACACTTCCAGGGATCCAGGAGCAGCCACAGGTTCTCTGCACAACCTGTTGAAGTGCCTCACCACACTCATAAATCACCCTAATCACTGCCCATAACCAGGAAAGAAGTTAATTTTGCTTGAAGCAGTAAAATGAGAATTCATGCAAAGTCTCAGTAAATAACTCAGGGAGATGAAAGCTCTTGTCAGAGATTTCTGTGACCGCATTTCAAGCGCTGCTCAAATCCAGGGAATTTGTAAAAAAAAAAAAACTAAAAGAACCCAACCAAACAAAACCTTCCCACCCTCCCAACACTGTTGTATGTGGGATAATCTTTTGAGGGCTCTAATTGAGCCTCTTTTCAATCACCCCATCCACAGATGTCTTTTTTAGCAGATTAAGCCAAAAATAAAGTATCTTTCAATTGCAGCATTGCAAGCTAAACCCACCGAGACCCCCCAACAACAAACAGTTATCTAAGAGCCTCCCTTCTGCTCAGGGGTTTTTTGCCTCATTTTTAAACAAGAATCTTTTTCAGTGAGGTGGTGTAGTTACTCTCCTCTGCCTTTTGGGGAAGAGCTGACAGCAAGAACAGCAGGGAGGCTTTTCTTCACTAGAGCTGTGAGTGATTAACTCCCCAATTTTGTCAGGGGAATGACAGCAGCACTAAAGACACCGAGTGCAGTGCTCAGTGTCACAGGCACAGGACGCAGCTCTGCGCCAGGGAAACATCTCTCAGCTCCCGGGGTTTGCCAGGAATAAGCTCTGTCAGGCACAAACAAATGCACTGTGAATAAAGAACCCCTGTGCTGGTAGCAGGGAGGATCTTTATCTTCACTGTGTCTCTTTAAATCCAAAAGGCAATCAGTCTAATTCAAATTATGAAAGGTAATTACTGAGCAAATACAACCCAGCACAAAGCTTTGACAAGAAAGCCTCATATAGTTAGAGTAGGTACAGGAGCAGCATCCAAACATTACTGCTCTCCCCCAAATTATAAATTTAAGGAGTGGAATAGTGCTGCTGCATTTCACAGCACACTTCAGCCAGCCTGTGCAGCAAAGTCACAGTGGCCAAAACAAAAAAAATGCAACAAAATCCCAAACCCACACTGCATGAACTCCAGCCAGGTGATAAAAATGCAGGCAGCAGCAGAGGAGAGGTCGGGAAGAGATCCCTGTGCCTGATCCCTGCAGGCAGCAGCAATGAGGATTTCCTCTGCTCTCCCCACCTGGCATGACCTGAAAGTCAAATTGTGAGCTGCTCCTCACAAATCCCTGCACCACACACCAGGCTGCTCCTGCTTTTCATCTCTGCTTCACACCTCGTGGAAAACCACAGCTGAGTGTAACACCTGCACAGCAAAACAGCACAACTTATCCGGTGTCACTCTCAATTTTGCTTCTAAAAAAAGAAAATCCCATTTGTTAATGGAGTAGCAGGTGTTTTGTAACAGAGAGCCTCCAAAAATAGGTGCTGGCTAAGGCGTAGTTACAGGTACCTCTGCCGATTCCCAAAGAATGAGCTGCACTAGAGAATGTGGGATGTCTAAGCTGAACTGAAGGAGTCATTCTGTCTAATAATACATTTAACTAAAAAAAAAAAAAAAAAACCTAGTTTAAACTTTTCCACTGCAGAGAAAAAAAAAAAAAAAAAAAGAAAGAAAAAGAAAGAAAAAAAAAGAGGCAAGCAAAAAAATCCCACAAGTGCAAGATTCCAGCTTATTTATTTACAAGGGTACAAGTGATCCTTACATGTTTGGCACTATTTACATTTTTTCCCCTCGATTGTAATCCTTCTCAGGACACTACTTACAAAGTTTACATCAGCTCCCAACCACAAACAGGGCGGTTTTTTCCATGAGCTCTAGCAGGCAACTTTCCCACAACTTACTAAATCCTCCTTTCTACGCTGAGAAATAGGAGAAATTATCGGGGATTTTAAATTAGGAATCTCCCTCGCCGTGCCTAGTCCGTCAAAGGGCAAAACCACCACCTTGCTTTATACTCTATAGACACACACATACACACATCCCTGTAGGGATGCGTTAATTAGGGTTTAAAAGGAGATGCTGAAACCCCCTCCCGGGACCTCCCCGCGTTCCCAGCCCGGGACGCGCCTCTCCCTCCCCGGCTGCCCGAGGAGGGGCGAAGGTGACATTGGCTCTCCGAGGGCCCTGTGGCCGACACCCCCGTCCCCGCTCAGCCCGGCTCACCTCGCTCATGTCGCGACAGTGCCCGTGGCAGCAGCCCCGCCGGCTCAGCGCTCCCGCCGCCCCGCGACTCCCGTTAAGAAGCGGCGCCGCGCGCCCGGCCCGGCCCGCGCCAGCCAATCAGCGCCGCGCGCGCGCGGGCCCCACCCAATCCCCGCGCTCCCCGCATCCCGAGAGCGCGCGGCGCCCCCTGGCGGCTCTCACGGCCCTCACGGCCCTCACGGCCGGGAGCGCTGCCCGCGTCCTCCTCCTCTTCATCCTCCTCCTCCTCTTCTTCCTCCTCTTCTTCCTCCTTTCCCTCATCTTCCTCCTCCTCCCCCTTTCCCCGCACTACCCCGAGTGCCCAGCACCATGCGCGCCACTTTGGGATGGCTTTGGGCATCCCCACAGGAGAGGGACACAAACTCCAGGTGTGCTGGATGCAGCCTGGGAATGGGGAATTATTGCGGCAGATCGGATGAATAAATTAAACTGGAACTTTTTTTTTTTTTTTTTTTTTTTTTTTTTTTTTTTTTTTTTTAAACTATGAGGGTGGCGAGGCACTGGAACAGGTTGGCCGGGGAGCTTGTGGATGCCTCAAGCCTGGCAGTGTTCAAAGCCAGGTTGGAATGGTGGAAGGTGTCCCATGGCAGAGGAGTTGGGGCAAGATGATCTTTAAGATCCTTTCCTAAGCCCGTAACATTCTGCCATCCTATAAACCAGGCAGAAAATCACTGCTCTGCTCAACCCTGGCTTTCTTCTCTGTCTCATCACTCTTGCTGCCATTCCTGTTAAATGGTACAGCATTTCTTCCATAGATACATGGAAAACAGCCCTTTCTATCATTTCTCTGAGTGTGTAATTAAAGCAAGACTTTGGGATGTGTGCTGTTGTGCTCCAGCATCCGTCTTTTGATGGAGCACAACTGCTATATTTGGCAATACAGACTCAGATGCTCTGACTCATGTATCTGTGAAGAAATATAGGTTCAATTAGCTCTGGGAATGCACTTAACTCCCTCAAATTTTTCTCAAATCAATAAAAAAGTTAAAGTATTATATTGGAGAGCCCAAGAAGCTTGACAAGCCCTCCCACTTCCAGGGACTACCTTGCAGCAGCATCTTCTCTTCGCCAACATCTGTCTTCAGGGCCAGAATTAATAAAGGCAGAGAAATAAATTTAATGAGAAACTGCATTTTCCCTTGGAGTTGGAGAGGCAGGAGGAGCTGAGTTCTTTCACTTGAGGATGAGGAGGTTCCATGGGCAGTGGAACCAGGGGTGTGTATCCTGGGAATATTTTAGGGATGCTGGCCAAATATGTAAGGATGGGATCAGGAAAGCTGAAGCAGAATCGGCCCTGAATTAGGCAAGGGGTGTGAAAAATAATAAGGGCTTCTACAGGTGTGTCAGCCAGAAAAGGAGAAAAGGAAATTTACCCTCCTGGCAAACAAAAAAGGAAATCTGAGGTACTGAACACCACTATTCCCAGGACCTCTAGCAGCATCTGGCATTTTTAAAAATTATCGTGAATTGTCCCAGTTTTTGTTGTGAGTGGCTCAAGCAGGCAACAAACACGTTAAGAGTTCATTGCATGAGCAGCTTCAGGAGCTGCCCTGTGAAGACCCAAAATAAAGATGATGAAGTTTAGCCCCTGAAGAAGTCTCATGTGACACCGTTTTCCAGTGAAGAGCAGTTGTGGGTGTATTGCATTAGTATTCCTGTTCTGACAGGAGTGCCACGGGTCTGTCAGCTTCTGGATACAAGGCACAATGCTAACATAAATTATTAACAGAGTATTGCTGATCAAAGGGTTCCCAATCACATGGGAAGAGGCACAGACCGCTGAGAGGAAATCTGTTCAGGTCCCTTTGACTCTTGAGAGGAGTCACATCGGTCTCGCTCTTCACCATCAAAATAAACATGTCCAATCCAAGCAGAAAATCTCCTGGTGATAATTCAGGCTGTGTGCCCCGAGAAGCAGGTTAGCAGAGGAAGCAGGTAAGCAGAGAAAGCTCTTTGCACTAAATGCTGCAGGAGAACATGCAAAATTCTCATTTTCTGACCTTTTTGGAGATGTTCAAGGTTTCAAATGAGGCTGGGCCTTGAAGGGCTGGGCTGTGTTTGGGAGGTGACACTCTGGAAACACAGTGCTGATGGTGGTGACAGTGCCCTCCATGCAGTGACTCTGCTCCAAGGACAGCTTGCACATGTTGTGGCATGCAGTCACAGTATGAGATGCATTATCTGCCCTCAGACAGGTTCCTGAGAGAGCACAGAATTCCCCTCTCCCCAGAAAAAGCCTTTGACCTGCAGAGATGATCTGTTCTCTCTCTCCCTCTGAATCTTGTTCCCTGCCTCCCAGCTTTGCATGTCACACACTGCAGAAAATTTCCACAGCCAGCCAAAGCAATCCAGATATGAACTTTGGGCTGAAATGCTCTGTGCCTCTCCTACTTCTCAGTGTGGACCTGTTCTTCAATTCACAAATACAGACACACAGATGCTTCCAAATCTTGGGTCAAACCATCTCAAATGGACAAATCCCGAGTTCTAGAAATGCAGCATCAACCTGAGCTTTTCAAAAGGTTTTTACAACACAGGTAACTCTAGTAGTTGTTTTATTTATATTCTGCCATTTATACTATCTGGTGGCACCACATTTTAGCTTTGAGGTACCCTTTTCCTTGTCAGCCTTTCTAACCCATGACAATCCCTCAATTTAAAGGTGTCCCAAAGTTCTGCTTTTACTTAAGTGCACAGCTAAGTAGTAGCACTTCTAAGTAGAGAAAATATTCTAAGCAATCTATTTTCAAGAGTCATTATATTCTGAAGATTGACTATTAAAACACCACCTTCTTATTCATCAAGTCTGCACTCAGTGTGTGTTCAATCTTGTCTGCTGGCATATGACTGCAATTTTACTGCCTTTTACTCCCACTTACCTGAAAGATTCAGCAGAGAGAAGAGAATCTGAGCTGGGTGTTGGAACAGAAAGGCTCTCAGGCTTCCAAGGAGCTTCACCTGTTTAAGAGGACTGAAGATGGCTTTTCTGTGCCAGACTGAGCAATGCATAATTGGAGAACCATGTGTCAAAATCCTGGAAGGATTTGGGTTGGAAGGACCTTGAAGATCATCTTGTTCCAAGCCCCTGCCATGGGCAGGGAATTCTTTCACTAGACCAGGTTACTCAGAGCCCCAGAGAGCTTTCAGTTCCAGGGGTGGGAAGTCCACAACCTCTTGGGCAACCTGTGCCCAAACCTCACCACCCTCACAGGGAAGAATTTCTTCCCAATATCCCATCCATCCCTGTCTTCTGTCAGTTGGAATCCATTCCCCCTTGTCCTGTCACTGCATGTGAAAAATCCCTCTCCAGCTCTCTTGGAACCTCTTTAGGCCCTGCAAGGGGCTCTAAAGTCTTTTCTTCAGGCTGAACAGCCCCAACTGTCCCATCCTTTCCTCACAGGAGAGGTGCCCTCTGGTGCTGTATTTGTACAAGGAGAGAGCTGATTGTGTCTCAGCCTTTGTCACTGACAGTGACACACAACTGCACACACTTGCTTTGCTTTCGATCCCACCATTAAAGGGGTCTGCAAGGGGAAGTGGTTTGATCAGAAGCACAGAATTGCTCCAGAAGAGACAGAATCACAGAATCCTTTCGTTGGAAAAGACCTCCAAGGCCATGGAGCCCCAGCTGTGCCCCATCCCCACTTTGTCCCCAGCCCAGAGCTCTGAGTGCCACCTCCAGCCCTTCCTTGGACATCTCCAGGGATGGGCACTCCAAACCTCCCTGGGCAGCCCCTGCCAAGGCCTGAGCCCCCTTTCCATGGGGAAATTCCTCCTGATGTGCAACCTGAACCTCCCCTGGCACACCTTGAGGCCATTTCCCCTTATCCTGTCACATTTCACCTGTGTGCAGAGCCTGACCCTCCCCTGGCTCCAAACTCCTTTCAGGAGGTCCCACAGAGTGCAGGGGAAGATGTCTTCTCAGGCTGCTGTATTTTTTAGTCAAAATTTGATTCAAATCAAATCCAAAAAGATCAAAATGAAAATACGGCTGTGCCTTGAACAGCATTCCACATTCCATCAGAGCAGAACTGCTCTGTTTGGTGGAATATATTTGAATTTCGACTGTGACTGCAAAAACTGAAGTTTCTCAGCGCTTGAAATTGGTACAGTGAAGTGAAACCTCTGCCTCTTGCTGGTTTTACACTCTATGAATTTTTAAAGAGAAGGAACGATTTCACACAAACTTTCTACAAAAGAAAAAACTCCATGTTGAAGCTGAAATCAAGGATGTTGATTTCAAATGGAAAAGCTTTTGTTTCAGAAAGATGTGTGCCTTTGAATCCTGGAAAACAGAAGAAGGTCTGGAACACAACCTTAATTACAGAGAATATGCTGCGATTATAGACTGTGGCAGCAATGGATTTAACAGGCATAGCCTCAGATGCTGCATGATGGATGACTGGTCATCTCAGACTTATCAGCTAATTTGCCCAAGAAAAAATCTAAAGAGACAGTTTCCACAGCTGAACTCCCATTAGTATGCCTTCTTACCTTTTAATTAAGAAGCTAATGGCTGTGGGTAGTTAATCAACAAAATACCTTTAAAGATCTGGGCCTGAGGGTCTTTGTTACAACCTAACCTTTGTTCCCATGCAAGAGGAATAAGTCAATGGTTCCAACAAAATCTTATCACTGTCGTTGTCACAAAGACATCAAATATAATTTGAAAAATTGGGTCTTTTCTCAGGAGAGTTACAAGACATGACTTACTGTACAGCGTGAGTCATCTCCCATCCTAAAAAAATACAGCCCAAAAACCAATCACCCAAATATATGTGTCAATTCTTCTGTCTGGCCAAAGAGTTTTGATAGGTTTAATTCAGAGCTGTGTCCTTAACTTGGGTGTAAAGAAAGCCATTCTCAGTTTAAGCCAAACTCCCTAAATTTTTGAAAGCCTGAAGAATGTTCTGGGGTTTGACTCCTTGACTGGCTCAGCTCTGCAGAAGCCAGAGGATGTGAAGATGTGGAGCATTCAGATGTTACCTGGCGCTTACCTGTGGCAGTTCCCCTCCTAATTAGAAGGTTAAAAGACATCATAATTACCAGTTAACAATTTTCAATCTCTGTACAGGCAAAGGAATTAATGTGATTTAGAAGATCCACAATTATAACTTGTGATGTGGAGAGATAAGGAAGTTTAAAGTATATTTGTTCCCTTACTTTACTTCAGTGAGTTTGAGGAGGTTAAGAGCAATTTCTCAGGGAGTCTCTTCCCTAAACCCTTGTTCAGATAATGCATTTAGAAGGCTCCCAGCTTCAAAAGGGCATGCCTGTCAGTATCAACCTTTGGGAAGACCTCAGGGATCCCATCCTTTTCTCCTGCTCCCACTGCAGAGAGCTGGTTTGGCCAAAAATGAGACCCTGTCCACCAGGCACCACCCAGCATTGCTGCTGGGACAGGGGAGCTGATGGATTATTATTTTTCTTGGCCTCTGTAACAGAAAAAATCTGAGGTTCAGAATAGCTTCTCTCCTATTTGTCTTTCATCTTTTAGACAGAGAAGAGCCCCCAAAACAACCTTTGATCTTTGTGTCATAGCAGTCCCAAATTTTGCCAGATATTTTACAGGAAAAAAAAAAAAAAAAATTAATCAAGTGGAGGCATCCAAACCCTTTCTTTCCACTTGCTCCGGAAACCTTTTTATTGCTGTGTTGACAGTAATTACACATAACATATTCCAGTAAAAGGAAGCTAAAGTCACCAGGTCAAGTGATGCATAGTTAGTGGCTGCCAAAAGAGGAAACAAGTGGGAACTCACTTCATCTCTGCTCTTCCACCATGCCAATGCTCGTTGGGATTCCTCACTTTCTCAGAGGGCACAAAAATGCCTTTGCTGTGCAGGATGGGCAGGGATAGGGCATGGATCACACCAGAGCATTTTGCTGGAGAGGGAAAACCCTCATCAGTGTAAGGACTCATACATAAGGTCAGTGAAGAGCAGGAGTTGTCACTATTGCTAAATCCCTTCTTTTAAATATGTTTATGGACTGATAAGTGAAGTTTTGCAGTTCTCAACCTCAGCTGCTGGGGCCTTTTTCCCTTGCATGCCTGGTTTTTGAACAGAGCCTGTTAGAATTAATATTACATACAACATTGGCTGGAGGTAGGAAGCATGAAATGGGCTTGATACTTCAAGAGGCCCTATCTAGGTTTATTTTCCACATTCAGTTTATTCACAGAGTGGAATCTCTTCCACAGAGCAAGGTAAAGATATTTACTCACCATTCAGAAATTGAGCCAGTCAAAGGAAAGGTGAGCTCAGCACTTTTTAATTTCTGAGCTGTGAAGTGCAACATCAGACTGAGACACATCGGGCTGCCTTGTAGAAATGCCATTTAGCAATGGGCAAAGTCAGAGACCCAAAACCAGGCACTTTAGCACAGCCTGTTCTGTCCCACTGAGTTAAATCTCTTCTTTTAGCAATGGTTGGTTAGCTGAGAAGAGTGTGAGGCATGGAAAGGAAAAGAGACATAAAGTATGCTACTAAAAAAAATGATCCTGTTCAGCATCTGAAGACCTAAGATGATGAATAGGTGCAGCTAATTTGGCAGAATCTTTTTTAATGATAGTCTTTGTAATTTTTTATGTTAAAAATGATAAAATGGAGGTGGAAATAAAAGCAACTCCCTGCTGAATGATGGAAAAGGATGACCCCTCACTTTTAACAGAAGTAAATGCTTAGTTCCCTTTCCTTCATCTTTCTTCTACAATGTCTGTGTTACCAATAATAACACCTCATTTAGCTATTTCCTATGGGCTTATGGTGACATTTCAGTTTAATGGTTGATGACTTTTCTGAGGCCCTTGCCCACCTTCTATCCTTGCTAGAAAGTGCTCTCTCTGAGCCAGTCTCTTTATTTCAGGTATTATTAAGTGAAGGTTCTTGCAAAGGTCAGCACAACTCTAAAATAGATTCATGTTCACAAAAGAGAAGTGGTTCTGTGTCCTGGCTCACCGTGGTGCCATTTTATTCAGAGTTTTCCATGGTGGTATTTCCAAAGCACCATCAGAAGGTGAGCTTGGAAGGTCTGGGCTCTCAGGGATCTTTCTGCAGACCATGAAAGGAAAGTTTCCCCTGAGGTAATTTCAGGACATAACTGACCATCCTTATTTGTGTTGTGACAGAGCATCTCCCACTGCCTCCCCCTCCCTCTGCTTTAAATTTTTATTCAGGTGAGGGAAAGAAAAGATCTCAAACCTATTTTTAGGTCATTGTGGATACACCCCTAAGGGCTGACACAGAAACCTTTCTCCTAAAAGATGAAAGTCTTCTATGGATGGCACTGGAGCAGGGTGAGGACAAGGCCAAGCTGTGGGATCCCCCAGCTCCAACCTCCCAGGCTGCATGTCTGGCACTGTGCTGCTTCTACAGCTTTTTTCTACTGATGTCACCTCTTTAAAATGCAAGTGACATCATGTGGAACTTGTTTAACACTTGCTGCTGCACAGAAATTAAAAATAGCTGCACTGTGTTACCTGGGACCAGGAAGCAGTGAGGTTTAATGCATTCTTGGGTACTTGGTTTGTGCCTGTGCACCTCAAGTGCCCTGAAGCACAAAAAGGTCCAACATTTACACCAGGATCTGCCCAGAACAAAACTCCAGTCAGTGCTCTCTCAAATGACCAGAAATAAAATAATTTTGACTAAATTAGAAGCAGTTCAGGCCCTACAGTGTCCTTGGCAGTGTGATGGAGCACTGGCTATGAGCCTAATGGACAAACTAGCTCTGATCTCAGCTATAAAAAACAGGAGTAGACCTGGATTTACATTTTATGCATTTTATTTGTATGAATAATAAGTAGGTTCATTTATATAAATTACTCGAAGGAGTTTGTGAAGGTCAGAGGAATCTAATCCCAGGTTCTCTTAAATATTTAGTTCATCATCTCTTTGTATTTAAAGTTTCAGAAGCTGAAACTTTAATGATGCTATGCAACTGTAAACAGATGAGTTCACCTGATATTGAGGAAGGCAAGGGTGTTAAATAACATAGCTCTTACCCAGGAAAGACCAAAAACCCACTGGCTGATTTTACACAGTACATTGCCATTTTGCTGAGCATGTATCTACCTTGTTTTATGTTTCAGAGCTATTCAATGGAATTCAAAACAATTTGTAGAATCAAAGAATAATTTAGGTCAAAAAGGGATTTCTGGAGGTCATCAGGTTCCCCAGCTCAGTGGAACAGCAATGAAATACTGAATGCAAGTAAGGAAATATAGTTCAAACACTTGATACAAATTTCTGGACAGTGTGCAAGGGACTCTGACCTAAACCTGGATTTTTTTTTTGTTTGTTTGTTTTTGTATGTGCATTCACTTTGTCAATAACACATTGTTAATGGTGCCAGGTGTCTTTAGGTATGTGACTGTATTTTTATACAAATTTCAGATGAGTAACAAGGGCTTTTGTATGAACTCAGTGTAGTTCCAACCTGAAGCAGGAGATTTCAGCCCCCCTAACACAGACTCGTAAGGTTCCTGCTGCCATCTGGTCAGGATGTTCTCCAACTTTGGTTGTTCTCCAGGCTCCTTGGTTGGAGAACTTTAGAGTTGCTCTGAAGTATGCCCAATTTTTTTGGAGGCAGAAAACCTTGAAATCCAGGGCCTGAGGGCAAGGGCTGCCCCATGCTGGACCTGTCTTACCCTGGGGCAGGAGGAAAACTTTGCCAGTCCTGTTCTAGCCAGAGTGGGTGACACAGGATCTTTAATGATATTGAAGCTTTACTTCCTAATGGGCTTTTCTGTTGTTGTTTGTTCTGCAGAGCTCAGTTTGATAAGCACTGATCAGGGCAAAGACTGAGAAGTAGGTGAATGCCCACTGTATACACATCCTCACTAATACCTCATTAAGCAGGATGGTTAATTACACTCTCAGTGCTGCATCTATAAACAGTTTGCTTCTTATCTGCTTAGACCACATTTAAATCTAGGATGAAAAAGCAGTGACAAGTACTGTCACTAACCTGTGCAATATGTGGTGTTCAGTGGGAAAAGGCACATGGTTAGTGTAAAACTGGGGGATTTGGCTCTCAGGAGAGCGGTTGGCAGAACAGGCCAGTGTCTGGTCTCAGTCCTCTTCAATGTAGTGTCTTTCAAGGAAACAGTTTCAAAAGAACAAGCTTTGGTTTACAAAAGCAGAGCTGCCACCAGTGGCAGCCTCTTGCTGCAGCTGAAATGTGTCCTTCCCTCTCTGTCCGTGTTCTCCTTCCTCCCTCACTGCTGCAGTGTTCTGGACTGTGACCAAGAGTATTGCCAGAATATGTTTCTTGCTGCTTTCTATTAATGTCAAGCAAAGAAATGTGCAAGTTCATAAGCACCCCTACAAAAGTCCATTTCCATATTAGATGTTTATTCCTCCTGTTTCATTACACACATTTCTAATTTGAAGGAGGATGTGACTGATGCCCGGAGAACAAAGGAATCACTGTGTCCTTTTGAGGTTTTGTGTTATAAATTATCTTTGCCATAAAGTAAATTAAAATTGCACTGTTCCAGGACCTGAAGGGAGCTTACATGAAAGATTAAGAGAGATTATTTACTAGGCCCTGGAGTGACAGGACAAGGGGGAATGGCTTCAAACTGACAGAGAGCAGGTTTAGATTGGATATTAGGAAAATAATCTGTGTTGTGAGGGTGGGCAGGCCCTGGCACAGGGTGCCCAGAGCAGCTGTGGCTGCCCCTGGATCCCTGGCTGTGCCCAAGGCCAGGTTGGACACTGGGGCTGGAGCAGCCTGGGACAGTGGGAGGTGTCCCTGCCCATCCAGGGGTGGCACTGGATGGGCATTAAGGTCCCTTCCAACCCAAACCATTCTGAGATTCTCTGGTTCCATTGGGAATCACCATGCCCTGGCACACTGAAATGCCACTTCTAACCCTGGGGCTGGAATCATTAATTTGTTAATGAAATTGCAAGCATGATAGATTTATTACTTAAATTGCTGATTATGCCAATTGACCTTTAACTTAGATTTTAAGGCCTTCATAAAATCTTCTTGCTCCCTGACAGGAAAAAAAAAAAGCAACAAACCCATGCTCTCAAATCTGTTCATTTGACAGCTGTGGCTGAGAAGCAGAAAACAGCTAATGGATCAAACTGAGTTCAGTGAACTCCTACCAATGGAGTCTCCAGCACAGCATCAACTCAGGCAGTGTGGGCTGAACACTCAGCCCTCTGCACCTGTGGCAGCAGAAGCAGCCACAGCCTGGCACTTCCATGGAAATTGTTGCAATTACAGGTTGTTTAGCTGATGGTTTTAATTGCCTTGGTTGCTGACCCACGAGTGTGGCTGAAGGCAGTGTGTCCCTGGAGAACAAACACACAGAACATGAGAGGGGCTGTGCCCTGTCTCTCCCTTGCCCACGGTGAATTTTCATCATTAAGCAGCTACAAGAGGGCACAAAGGACACAGGGGCTGCTTGGCAAATCTTGCTCTGTGGGAAAATTAACAAGCACAAGCCAAGGAGTGATTTAAGTGTTGTAATGTGGGTAACCATAGCTTGTGGATCTTCTTACAGTTCCCATTTCAAAGTACCATCGATGCCTTCATAGTCCTCTGACATTAATTTTATCCACCTCTGTCCTATCAAAAGGGATTAGCAGTTGGAATCAAGTAAACCAAGGCTTTGTAACTTATTAGCTGTAAGCTGCTGAGTGTAGCAATACAGCAAAAGAAAGAAAAGCTCCCTGTTTTGGTGGATGGTCTTCCCAATACGCATTAGAAAGTCTTCATTAATTATTTCTGATTGGGCTCATTGAAATAATTGAATCCCATCTGCAATGCAGGGCAGAATTTGTCAGCAGCCTGGCCAGAGAGGGAAAAGAATATAGATTTCCTTCCTTATTTCTTCTGCAGTGCCACGTGGCTGCTCACAGAGCTTGACAGCCAGCTGAGGAGTCAAGGCACCTGCTCTGAGGCTTTTGGGTTCCTGATTAAACAAGTAAAGCTCTCAGAGTTGACAACAAATTGAGGGCAGAGGGGGAGAAAAGAAGCATCTGCAAAGAAGGATGAGAAAGAAAACTTTCTGGAGGGAAATAAAACATTATTGGTGGTAGTGCTGCATAGTTCAGCAGAGGCTTTGTTGCAGCAGGAAAGGAGTTGCAGTGAAAATGTTTCTGAACACTGAAGCAATTTTCTTTGGGCATCTGCCCAGGGGCAGCACCATGGGGTGACGGGGCTGAGTGGACACACACAGGTGGCTCAATGAACATGCAGTGGTGAAGGCAAAAAGCTCATCTCCCTCTTCCCTGTACCACCACTGGGTCCACTCTTATGTGGCAAAGGGAGATTTGTCCCCTCAAAAAAAAAAAAAAAAAAAAAAAAAAAAAAAGCCCAGCCTGTCCCTCTGGGTAAAGGATGGTCCCACCTGTGCCCTGTGAGTGATGCTGTGGCTGTTTCAGAAAGAGCCCCTGAGTCAGGGACACCAAGGACCACAAACAGAATCCCACAGAGCATCATTTAGGTTGGACAAAGCCTCTAAGGGCAGAGTCCAGCCTTTGCCTGAACACCACCATCCCAACCTGATCCAGAACTGAGTGCCACGTCCAGTCATTTCTAGAACACCTCCAGGGATGGTGATTTTCCTTCCCTGGGCAGCCCATTCCAATGCTTGACCACCCTTTCCACGAAGAAATTCTTGCTGATGTCCAGCCTGAACCTCCCTGGCACAACCTGAGGTCATTTCCTGTTGTCCTGTTGTCTGTGTGAAAAACACGGTTCACTTTTATGTAAAAGTTATAAGTTTAATAAAAAATAAAATAAAATAGACAATTAGGAGACAAAGAAACAAAGCTTTTCGGCCGAGGTGGTGATACCAACAAGATCAGCACACCGTCCCACTTCAGATCCTTTGTTTTAAGGACTTCTGTATTACAATATTTAAATAAGCTTATGCATGATTCAAATATTCATTTTG
>VZUI01055209.1:0-23757 GCA_013401135.1 Cettia cetti | reverse complement strand
GAATTCTACTAATATACTAGTGAGTTTGGTTATCATATTAACTTCATAACATGAATTACCTTGATGCATTTATAACATCAGTGATGCTAAAACAGAGGTGAGCCTCCAGGTCCACAGCAAGGAGCTCCCATCGATGCTTGCTAGGTTGTAAAACATTAACTTTCTTATCTACAAATATCTAGGAGCCCTGCTCTCCCCTCCAACCTTGGGCCCACTTCCCACCTTGTACATGTCACCTTGGGGGATCAGCCACTCAGCACCTGGGCACAGCTTCCCCCGTGCTATGGGCATCCTGGCAAACCCCCCCAAGGAGGGGCTGAAGTGGCAGAGGGATGGCCCCTCATGGACCCATCTTTGAGCATCTCTCTCAAATAACTTGTCTGAAACAGCCTCACTTTCTGCATTAGAGATAACGTGATAGGAGCAGTAATTAAAAAAAAAAAATCCTCCAGGTGAGGGATTTTGTTCTTTAAATTACTCTTCTGTTTCTGCAGCCATTTCCTTCCCAGAGCCTCCCCAGGCACTTAACCAATTAAACACCTACAGCCCGGCAGCTGTCGGCAGCTCTCTGCTCTGCAGCAAGAGGCCCCGGCCAGCAAGGACCATTCCTGCCTGAAGTACCACCGGATTCCTTTGATCAACCCCCATTTCAGCAGGAGGGGCAGCACAGATGCCTGTGCTCTGCTTCCCTGTGTGCCTGGCCCTGCCTTAGAGAGGCAAAGCCCGAAATGTTGGGATATCCTTGCTGCATGGATGTGAATGAATAAAAGAGAAGAAATGAAAAGCTGTTGTTCAGCAGAGGAGGTGGGGGGAGAGGGGCGTTGTCCCTCCCCAGCAGCTGCCACAGTGCATGCCATGCCCTTGTGTAAGTTCTTTCTCCTCAGGTTAGGGTAGGGTCACACCCTCTCCAGCCTCCTCCCTTCCTTTAGGCTTGGAAAACCGGTCTGACATTAGGAAAGCAGAGGTTATTCCCACCCCCAAAAATATGACATTTCTGGGAGCAAGTTAGCACAGATATTCTGAAAGAAATAGTGTCAAAGACGTAGGCAGGTAATGTTAATGGACAATGCATGCCACACCTGAGGGGATTGAAGGCCAAGAAAACCATTCCCAGCCAGGCATTCAGTCCCAAATGTCTGTCATTTAGTAGCCGTTAAGACTCTTGCAAGGAGGAAACTACAGCTTCCACCAGAATCCTCCACAGCAGCCACTGCCCAGCTATGTCACAGGGAAAGCTGTTCTTCCCCAGACTAAACACTTGCTCACAGACTAGAGAGACAGGAAGACAAGGTGTGATGGTGCCATCTCCTGCCTCCTGCCAGAGGAGCACTGCATCTCATTAGCAGGATGGGCTCAGCTGCCACCTTCAAGCAAAGCTCATCAGAGAGAAAGACATTAGTAGCATTTTCATATAATAAAATTTTATCAAATGTCCAAGTCGAGTAGGTTTTATTTTCCTCCATAGCAAAAAGAGCAGTAAAGATATATGTCTCTAAATAAGCTATGTTTGCATACTCCTTTTCCTAATTCAATAAAAAAATAAAATCGGTTGCAATCCAAATTCACTGTAATTATCTCTGTTTTTCTCTCGGCAAGTGCTATTTTTAGTCAATACGCATGCATAGCCATACTATAGCATAGCTATTTTTTAAATTACATATGCCAGCATAGTTTATAGATTTTAATTTGCCAGGGAGTTGGATAGCCATCAGCAGTCAGGAGCTGTATGTTGTTTGCATACAAACTCAGTCGAGAAACCTTCCCATATAGAATCTGCTTGTACTACTGAGGAGGGGCAGACCCTCCCCGGGAGCCAAACCTCGGGACAGTTTAGAGCCTGTTGAACTGAGGGCTCCAATTTCGCTGCTCTTGGAGGAGGGAAGGGGAGCCTGGGTGGAAGAGGATACACCAGGGATGAGCATGGATTTAGGAACAGAAATGCAGTGCTACACTTGCCAAAAACCTGAGAGATGGTCACACGGGACAGGTCAAAGCACCGCCTCCGAACCAGTCACAAAGGCCTTTTTCTGCTCGGGGAACATCTGCATGTCCGCAGGGGGGAATACAGAGGTCCCTCTGCATAAACACACCGGAGGTCAGTGGTGGTGGGGGGAGGCACAGGGTGCCCCAGCACCAGGGGTGTGGTGATACCTGTGGGTGGAGCCAGGCACCAGGGCTGTCCTGCAGCCGGGCTGAAATGCAGCTGTGCAGCAGCACAAGCAGCTCTGGTGCCTGCAGATGTTTGCCTCACTGAGGAAAATGACACCAGCTCTTAGCCATACACCAACTTTCTTTGACAAAAAATAATACAAGCAGAGAAATATACCAACATTTCAGCACTCAGCTTCGGAGGATAATCTGTATCTGGACTTTATTTTACTGGGTGGTGGGGAAGTACCTTAGTGTAGTTTAGCCCTAAATCACCCCAAAGTCTCATGAAATTCAGAATCCCAGGACAGACTCGGTTGTCCTCCATCCACATGTACCTCTGCAGAGACTTGTTGGATCCTGTCACAGGTGGGCTAGCTAAACTAGTAAAGGTGATTTGAACTCCTCAAGTGGCTTCTGCTGTATGCCAAAGAAGGCTGCTTCTTTTTTTCAGATGTGAAATAGCTGCCAACAGAAAGGAAAAAGAGGGGGAATAAAACACCCCAGAACCAAAACATACTTCCCAGTGGTATTCTGAGATAGCTGATTAATTGCTTGCATGCTAAATTTCAAAAATCATATTGTGGCTATAAAATTAATCTTATTTTAGTAGTGATATCTTCCAAATAATAGGCTTAATTTTAGGGTATTCCTCCTGTTTTCCCTCTGCTATTTTGACACGTACATCATTTTTGAGGCTGGCATGATGTGCATACCAAAAAGCCTTGCCTGTGTCTAACAAGCTGAACTATTTTAT
Source organism: Cettia cetti (assembly GCA_013401135.1). NCBI lineage: Eukaryota > Metazoa > Chordata > Aves > Passeriformes > Sylviidae > Cettia > Cettia cetti. The sequence goes on along the minus strand of VZUI01055209.1, from coordinate 20,852 downwards.
TATTGCCTAGCCTGCAACCTCGCATCTACAGAGACCTGGATTACAAAGGCTGGTGTCAGCTTCCACATCAGTGCGGTTGTAATGTTTAACATTGAACACTAACATAAAGATTCAAAGCAGCGTGGTGATTAATTGCTGTCACTCCTGCGAGTCTCCCAGGCTCACATTTGACCAAGAGGTCCCTGCCTCCCTTTTAAGACGCAGTGGGGTTTGAAGAATATTGCTCTGTGTTTTGTTTTAATGGGCTTTTAGCGGCGAGTGTGGAAGATGCTGCGCTGGGCAGTGCTGTCCGGGAGTGTGGGCAGTGCTGTCCGGGAGTGTGCGGCCAGCTGGAGCTGGCCCACAGCTGCTGCCGTGCACTGACACCCCAGTGACATCCCACAGGCACCACTCAAGGCATCAGATTTGGAAGAAGAAGTTAGAGGCACACTATGCAGGGATAATGTCAGCATTGATGTTGCAAGGAGGAAATGGACTGGACAAACTAAGCTGCTTTCATCCCAATTATTTCTCTTTTAAGCCTTCTTCTTCTCCGAGCTCATAACAAAGGTGATCCCCCTGACCTTGCCACCCATCCCTCTCTCTCCTTGTCTCACTGTTCCCACAGTGCTCAGTGCAGCACCCTGCCTGTTGCTGTGTGCCTGGCAGAGCCAGCTGCAGTGTCACTGCAAGGGGCACATCATTGCACCAACACCCAGCACCCCCCGTCCAACACCCCCTTTCCAAGAGACAATCCTTCACATGGGGGGGCCACCATCCTGGCTTTCATGGCTACCAGGAGAGAACAACCATGGGGAGAAGAGGTTCTTCACTCATCTATAAGAGCCTGCCCCCTCCTGTGACTGGTTCTCAGGATGGGTATGGGATGGGCTGGGGGACAAGCAGCTGACAGACTACTTGCACCCCACTGCGAGGTCCAGCCCCAGCTGCCCTGCCTGATCACCTCCAAGTCTTACAAGCTTGTTGAGAGGTGGGATAGAAGAAGGATGAAGAATCCATGTATAGTCATGTCCATATTTCAAAAAACCAGTCACTTTTAGTGTACTTACTATAGATTAAATATGAATTTGAATGTAAAATATAATAGGGCAGCTTTTCATCTTTTGAATTAATTCTTCAGTCCTGATTGAATGAAGAAGGTAAAAAAAAAAAAGAGATCAAATACACCTAACAAATCTACATCAGGAGGGAACCATAAAAAGATACAACCAAGATAAAACCTTATGTGGGGAAGTTAACTGCAAAGAGTAAATCCTCCTAACTTCAGGAAGAAGCAGCAGCCTTTTCTGCCCCAGGATGTTAAAGAGAGATAATGATGTACATGAGGTTGCTCAAATTGCCTTGCAATGGGAGGCTGACACCCATTGCCTTGTACATGAGGCCAAGAGAGCAACAGGCTCTCTGGAATCTGAACTGATCCAGCGGGGCCTGCACAGCTGGGCCATATGGGTGGACCAACAGCTGGCTGCAAAATGAAGCAAGAGCTGTCTCATTTCAAGGGAGCAAACTGATTGTCATCTGGGCCTCCAAATCTCACCACCCTGTCATGATCTGTGTCTATTTTACAGCCATTATAACCTAATCTCAGCCAGTGTGATTTACACATAGTAATTAATGGAGCTTCAGTGGTGAGGAAATTGGTCAGTCAATTTGAGTTTAATTTACTGCCTGTGCATACATTAGGAATCACAAATTCCATAGCTGTGATCTGGGCACAGAGTGTGCTGGGAAGGAAAAAAATAAAACACCCGGTAAACAATTCAACACTGGCCTTTCACACCTGCGGCTCTGCAAGTCTCACCTCAATGGGGGCACGACACAAATAAACCTGGACATCTCAGTTTGGATGCTTGGAGGTGGAAGGCAAAGTCTCAGTGTCACTGCTATCACATTTCCCAGCTGCAGGAAGCATCACCCTGGCATACTGGTGAGTACTGGCCTCATCCTGATCCTTGTTTATGCTTGGGTGTATTTCCATCAGCAAGGGCAGAGTGGGTTGATAGAGTTCAGTGGTACAGGGTATAAAGGCTACAAAAGATGCTGTGTCTGTGGTACACACATGAACAACTCCAGTGAAGGAAAACCATGCCTAAAAACAGGACAAACTTTCACAGCGAAGGCACCATTGCATTTTCAGCTACCTTAAGTTAGAAGTGGCCTCATACCACTGGACTTTAAAGCACCTAATAACCACACTCCAGCAAAGCTAAAAGCAAGGCCTGGCTGATCCTCACTGGCCCATGAGGGACCAGGAATGCCCCAGAGGGATCAGGGCTTTTCCAGCTCAGGGACCACCCTGCAGGAGGTACCTACCAGATGTCCAGCTCTTCCAGTGTTTCTCCCCTGAATGACTCCATGCCATGAAGCATCTAGCTATGTTGCTTGCATAAAAAGAAAAGCACTCACACCTTATTTTAAGGCAAAGGTGGATGAATTAAAAACAGTCGCTCAAGGTGCTCCATGCAGCTTCCTTTGTGCTAGTAAATTCCACACATGCAATGTAAATGTAATGTCTTCCCTGTTTAATGATTAGAGCTTATATGTGTAGGGCTTACACACAGTGAAAGGCTGAAAATTATTCAGTGCTTCCTGATTCAGTACACATTAGAAATCAAATTCTAGGTAGAGTGTACATAATTTGGCTTTAAAATATTATCATTAGCTTTACAATCCATTGTGCTAATTAGATTTATTAATAGGCTTCATTGCCAGTGATAGCTCTGTTATTGAACTAAATGAAAAATATAAACAATTTTGGCACAAAATTATTTCTACCAACTCAATAGTGTCTGCTGGCTCAAACTGCATCTTAAAACAAAAGATCATCACATGAAAAAGATTAGGTGCAACCATGAATACCAATAGATGTAGTGTGAACCAATTTGTTATCCCAGCTTGAGTTCAATGCTGAGCACGAGCCACTCAGTCCCCTCTTCTCTGCCTTCCAAACAAGCACCTGCTTTTATCCAGCACTTGGGTGCTCTGCCAAGCCCTTAACAAACCCTAAGAGAAGGTATTTTAAAGGTGCTGCTGCCAGAGGCATTTTTCATGTTTCTCTGCACATCATTTAAAACTCAAGTGATCACAGCGTGCCACAAGGCACCTCAGGTACCCCATAAATCAGCTCTTCAAGGTAGAGGCATCCCCATGGTGGGAGCACCTCATGTACCTCCCTTAGCAGAGCTTAAAACACAGCTAAAGTGCAGATACCTTTACAATGATCATCTTTTGCACACACTTTCCCAAAAACTAATGCAAAGCAATGTTTAGAGCTCAAAATGGACCCAATAACACCCAAATTACCACTAAGAAAGGAAGATCTGGCTTCCTCAGGTTTTTATTTTAAAACAAATTTAATAACAATAATACGCTAATCCCAATATTTAAATGTGTCACTTTCAGCAGGTTTTAAATGGTCAGCAAGGGGGCTGGAGGGAAACAAATCACAGAAAAATATATAGAAATCAGTAGTTTCTTGAAAAGAAAAAAAAAAAAAAAGGTCAAATAAACTTCCATCTAATCCCTCTTCCGCTCCAGAAAAGGGGAGCACAAAAGTAAACCTACAGCTCAAATACGACAGGTACCCCTTGGAAAAATCCTAGGGTTTCCTGAGGAAATCCATGCCCCTGTCTCCCCCTGCTGAGCGCGGCCGGGAACTGTGTCTGCTCCTTGTGAAAAGCACCTTCTCTTCCACTACAGCTCAAGGCTCTTCACACTCACAGACACTCGCCAGTCATTAAACTACTTAATTTAATATTAAGTAGTTTAATAACTGGCGAGTTATTAATATTAGTCAACCATTGTCAACCCTTGGTGGGAGGGGGAGGCAGAAGTTTAAATCATATTACACAAAACACCCAAGAGAAAACATTTTTTTTATAACTTCTTCCTTTTAGCTGTACCTACCTACTTCAACAACCAGCACGTGGCAGATTAAATCTAACTCAGGGTGCTTCCCTCTACCGACTGCAGTCACAGCACTCTGCACTCATCCTTGAGCTGGACCAGGAGGAGCAGGGCCACTTGCACTGTACCATGCTCCTGCCTGTCCCAGCCAAGTCCCATCTGTACCCCTTGGAAGTGCCACAAGCCCTGAAGGTATTTGCAGCATCTCCGGTTGGGAGGACAGTCGGGCTCTGCACAGTTGCCTCCTCTGGCCTAGAACGAGGGGCTACAAAAAGGAGCATTACAGCAAAAGAGCAGAAACAAATCCATTCAGGCTGAAAGAACAGTAGCTGCTTCCTAGTTATGCTTGAGTCACTTTTGCCTAGGGAGTGCAGCTGGAGAGCAGATTTTATTTCCAGAACTTTTTTTTTTTTCCTTTTGTTCTTCAGTTACTAGCCCAGAGTTTCAGAACACTTAGGTAGAAAGTTGGCTAGATTGATTCCCAAACCCTATAAAAGAGGCTTATACAACAGTGAATGCAAAATGCTGCTTCTTCCTGTAAACTTACCCATCCTGGTAGCTATTATGCAGGAGGGAGTTGATCACTGTTTGAATGACAATTCATATTGTTAAAAAAATAGTTATTAATGGACACACCATGCAACAGTAGACCAGCTCAATAATGTTGGGCGGTTTTATTTGTGTGAAGCTCCTCATTACCTCCTTGGCCCCCTTCTGCACCCCTTGGGAGGTGTTGTAAAGCCATGCACAACTACATAGCTGGTACTTCCATGAGAAAAAGCATCAGCATGCCTTTCTCACATCAAGATTTCCAACACCACCACAAGTTTTTGCCTCACATTTTTACTAAGTTACCTTGACCATACAAGAGACACACCTTTGAAGTATTAGATTCAGCCTTTGTTGGCTCAACAGAATTATCCCCAGTTTGCAAACTTAAAGTTTTATCCCAGCTGTCATCTTCAAGAATAAACCAGTTCAGTATTTCAGACCAGGGACATGATTATTTTCTATTTTTTCCTTTTTAAAATAATTTCAATTGCATTCACATCTTGCCAGTACATACCTTGACTGTTAACAGCAAAATTTAGAGATCAGTGGTCAGATTGCAGCCCAACCCATCCAGAATGCTATTATTGTCAACTCCACCTCCTGATTCACCACTCTCCTACTTTTAACAACTGCAGATTTGCACTATGAGTTGTTCAGTCATCTGAGCATTCACCTTGCCTACATGTTTGAGGATGATTTATCAGACTCTTATCATTTCTCCCACCAGAGCAGTAGTTGGCTCAAAAGCCTATGGAATACAACTAGAACTTCTGCATTGTTATTTCTTTGTTGTATTTTGCAAGTTAGAACTGGAGTTAGAAGGCATCAAGTGTACAAGCCATTCAATTTAAACTTAGCCTTCATTCTTGAGTTCAAACACCTGACATTGCTTATGGTTTACAAGTTTTTTCTGCACAATGTGCACTTCAGAAGTACTTTGAAAAATACCATAATCTCATTAGAACACCTTCAAATTTTATTTTCATCTATTGTAATTAAAAAGAATATAACAATATAAATTTTAATTTAAAATGACAACCCTTTCTAACAAACAAGGTCACAAATTAGTGTGCACCTATTCAAGCTTTGGGGGATTTTTATAGGATGGAAATTTCCTGTATGAGAATTTGTCACGTTTTAGAGCACTGTATTTTCTTAGTTCAATACACAGGAACAGGAATACATCTATTCCTACTTGCAGAACACACCTAAGTATTTCTGAAGTATAGAAATGCACCATTTCATTTGCTTTATTGAGAGGAAGAAAAGGAAGAATCCATCCATGGCTTTTGTCAAGTCTCATAGAATACACTGATAGTCCTGATAGTCTCCTCCCTGAATTTATTCTCTGATTAGACTTGATTTTTTTTTTTCTTTAAAAGGGCTGGGAACAGAATCACTGTCTTTTTTACAACCTTGCAGAAGACATGGGCAGGAAAAAAACCCAACAAAACAACAACCTCAGACAAAGATGCACACTATTACAAATGCAAACAGCCATCAAATTGTCCAGTTTATTGATGGGAATTCAAAACTGATACAAAACATGCCCTCTCTGCATGTTGTATTTTACCCTTAAAATGTTTCTGACCGTGTCAGGTAGATTCAGAATTAAGAATATACTTCGGCTTTCAGCATGTACCTTTTATAAAGGTATTACACAAAAGCCACTAACTTACATAACATGTGGTCCCAAAATTACTTACAGACATTCTGTTTATCAAAAGACTCAGATCTCCTGTTGATCTGATGAAATAAAGGCTTAAAAATGTTTTAAGCCATTAAGTATCCTATGGCAGAGTCAAGAAAGTTTGTGATTTCCATTATAATCTTGGGCATAAAAAGGCAACAGTCCTAAAAAAGCAGCCCTCCGGAATATATGGAATGTAGCAACACATATGATGCCAATTTGTATGATCAAGTTAAGTAAAACAGATTCTTAAAGCTATGAATGATGTGAGCAGTATCACAGCAAAATAGTTAATGAATACCACAGAACCAATCAAGTTTGAAAGTTGAGCAAATGTTGTTTCAATCAACAGAGATTTGTAATGTCAAATATACAAAAACATTTTCTAAAATAAATTCCTAATGCAGAAAAATTGATTGAAAGTTTGCTCCTAGCTAATAGTACCTTTTATTTAAATTGGACCCTAAACTCATCAGACAATACATAGCCCACACTTTCGGACATTTATAATAAAAAAGCTTTTATTTTCAATTGAAACAAATGCACCATCCTGCACTTTGAAGGCTATAATGAGCCATTAAGCATATTCCAAGGTGTATCAATGGCAACAGATTTGTTTCACCTCCACTGAGAAGTTACATAATGCACTCTTAATTGGTAAAGAAAATTTAAACTCAGCCTTCTCAAAGCTTCTGTACTGTGTTTCTTGGTTAATTGTACAAGTTCCACAGTCAGACCAAGAGCTTGCACTGTGTGCAGATACTGTAGTCAATCAATAGTATGTTTAATCATCATCTTCCTCCTCTTCCTCTTCCTCCTCAAAACTGTCTTCAAAGCCCTCACTGTCTTCCTGGTCCTCATCACCTTCTATTGCTGTATCCCATTGTGGGTGATTTTCTGGCACTGGTTTTGCTTCGTGAACTTCCAGCTGTAATTGGATAAGGAACAAGAAGGGAGGGAAAAAATGGTTAAAGAAAATAAACAGCAATTTGAGGAAACAAATAAATCCCCACACACAAAACAAACATGCAACTCACAAAGGAACAGTTAAAAAAACCAGCTAAATAACAAAACAAATCCCATCTCACTCCCCAAACCAAAAACAAAACCAAGAACTGCTTCCAGAAATAAAGCATGACAGATTTTTCCCATTAACTGGATGAATCTAGGACTAAGGAAGGGCAAGGAAATGGCATGGCAAACCTCTAGGCATAAAAAGCCACAGCCAACTATACTGCAGAAATGAAAGAATATTAGAAAAACATGAATTAAAATACCCATGCAATGGGAAAGCATCTTGAATTTTAGTCCCGTTTAATCCATCAGAAAACTACCACTGTACATTAAGCAGAAACCATTTGTAAGTCCATCCTTCCCACTTGTTTTAAAATCAGGACAGGTTGAATTCTTATAAACAGGACTTCTGGTGTTTTAATGACCATATGAAGTAGCTTTTGATGTAATACAAATATATAGCACAGTCAAACATCACCTTCAGTGGTTTAATCTGGTCCAATCCCATGTATGAGTCTGATCTTAAATAAACCGTGTACTGATAGTTTCCAGGCTTGCCTGGTGCTGGGAACTTCAGCTCTACCTACAAAAGAGATTTCACACCATAAAGTTCTTACTGCTTTTTAAAGGTACATTGAAACAAGTACCTCAATCCTCCACAGAAGAACACTACAGAATAAAAGAAAGTTTTCATCTCTTACTAGGGACACTTCTTTGACTATCTATCTCTATGTAATAAAATATCTGCAGAAAAGAGTCACAATACCCAAACACAATACCTGCCATGAAAGCTGAATAATCATTGAGTCACTAATTTATTTTTTTTTCTGAATTAGGACAAGTAACTACATTAAGTACAAAATTTAACCCTGCTGTATGCTAAACCTCAAAAACCTAAACAGGTTAAAATATTAGATGAAACTTTCAGCAGTCTAAACTCTTCTGTTATTTGAAATTGAATGTAACATCTAATTTGGAGGAACAAACACATTAGGTTCTTCATTTTTCAGAAAAATGGCAAGAAAAACACTGCTGAAGGTTACAGGTCCAGTAAAGTTCACATGAGCCAAAGCTAATTAATTTGTCACAGTCTCTGCTGTAAAGAAAAAGAACACAATATTTCTAACCATTTGAGTAAATGTAGGAATTTCACTGTGTATGAGTACTGCTTTTCATCATCTTTTGGTATCAGGGAAAAAAAAATACATATTCCACAAAGAGACTTCAAAGTTGTCTTAAATTACTTTTTTCTTTCTCCACTATCAATTTTCATAGTTAAAAGGCACTTCTCTCCTTTTATCAAGAGAGTAAAATTTATTTTCCATCTTAAGAGATAAGTATGAAAAAAATTAAAATCTTCATGTATTTGCATACCAGAGACACTTCAACAGAGTTTTGTAATACCCCAGAAAGAAAACTCTCCAAGTACTTTACCTCTTCTTTATCTTTTAGTGTACAAACATGATATGGCATACATATTAACATCTGCTCCTTCCGATCTGCAATATACAGCCACCACCATTCTTGTTTTTCCTTTCAGAAAGAGAAAAAAAAAAAGTTAAAATCCACCAGGATTATTGAAGTCCTTATAGAAAAAGATGTCCTTACATGTTTTAACAGGCATTTAGGATTCACTGGTCTTTGTAATACAGACAGAAAGGAAAGGTTTATTTCTGGTGGCTTTTTTGAACTCTTGGATATGCATGAATAAAATACATGGTGTACACTGCACACTGAAAGCTAACAGGTTATCACAAGTAACTGCTGGTCTCCAAAGGCTTCAATTCCATGTATTCAACTTCAGCTACCATGTGGGACATGAAGAATTGTGTCCACTGAGGATTAACGAGCAACTTCATGCAATATAAAACAATGTTAGGTCCTTCAACACAAATCCAACCTGGATAAAAAATTAAGCATATAAAGCAAGGAAAGTGTAAAGACAGATAAAGGACCCTTCACAGAAAAGTCTTCTTCAGGCAAGTATTCTGTGTCTCACTGCTTTCCCCTCCAAAAAGTGAAACGACATTTAAACACACTGACATTTCACTTCAAGGAAATGAACTCAGCCAGTATTTGTAAAGGATGCCCAAAAACTGTTCCCTATCACACACAGGTTTCCAAACAGCTGCAGGTCTCAAGGCTTTGCCATTGCAGATGCTAAAGCAGAGTTCCTAATTTAATTAAATTAGTATGGTCCTTCATGTAAGACAGTAACACCGTACAAAAATAGTGGTTTTTTCCTTCAACTGGAGTCAGAATTTTAGGACTGCTCAGCAGCACAGACAACCATTCTCAAATGGTAAAGACAGTTCTTTAACATCAACTTCTTCATTTAAGAAGTTAAGCTACACCTTTTTGGTTACTCACAAGACACTCACACCAAGAACTAAAAGCACTGATTAGCACTCCTGAGTTTCAGAACCAAGAAATGTAAAATTAACTCAACGCATTGAATTTCCCATTTTGAAGTGCATAAAAGTAAAAGCACCACAGTGAAGCAACAGCATTCCCTCCTGTTTTTGGAACAGGCACAGAGAACAGGACAAAAACCTATTCATATACTATTTAAGACCAGAATGTGCAGAAATATAAATCCTTCTTACAACTATTCCAAGTGATTTTCTTTAGGAAAAACCATCCCATGTGATTACAAGGCATAAGTTATTTTATCTGTTAAGTTTCAACAGTAAATATATTGTCAATCTTCTTGACAGCTGTAGCAAAGAAGACTCTTAGGCAGTCAAAGTGTTTATTTCTTAGCCAAGAGGCCTCTAGGAATAGAAAGATGAACAGTATAAATAGTACAGATGAACAAGAGCTACAAAGCAAGATCCATTACAGAAATGGCTAATCACCACTTTGGGCCTATGAGGACTGTGACCATAATAAAAAGGACCTGCAGCTGTATCAATAGGTTATTTTTGATTTTACCAAAACACTGTGCTGACTTACTATACATTGTTCTTCAACAACAACAAATCCTTGCTGTTGAGAGTGATGGAAACAAACCAAGATCAAAATCATCAAATGGCTTTTGACAAAAACTAGTAAAAATAACACCCAAGTGAGGAAAAAATACCAGTGCAAACAAAAATCACTGATCTAAAGCTCAAAGGACTCTATAGAGTAAAATTTTTGGAAGTAAAGCTCGTGACCCTGAAGTGCCATCACTTTTTTACAGAAAGGCCAACTGTGCAGGACTGTGAATTTCCTCTTGCTTATTGGGTGGAATTTAAAATTTATGCCTGTGAGAATCTGGCACACTAACAGGCAAGTGGGCAAAAAGCCCTTTAACAGATGGGTGCAAGGTTTGGCATGCCAGGGAACCAGTATGTTCATGAAATTGGAACACCAAGGCCAGTTTCTACCTAAAAAATGTCAAAGCTACAATCTGTGCAGTTTCTGGACCCATGGATGCAGGAGCAGAAGATAATTATTTAGGAACCTGCACAGATTAAAGACACATCTCTGGCAGAGTAATCAGCTGCTGCAAACCTTGGATGAAACAGCATTAAGGCTGCCTCCTGAGAACAAGTAGTATTATGCTCAGCTACTACTCAAACATGGTTAAATTCTGGGAACACAGCATTTTATCTTTAATTTTTATCTCTGAACTGGCCATGACCACAGTACAAATAATACTCTAATTAACAGATGAAAAAAACCCCAAACCAGAGTATGATGGGTTTTGTTCTTCAGATGTTGCTGATCAACTCTATCTGAACATGCTCCAACTGCAACTACAGTACAAAGTAAAACTGCATTCAACTTTCATTAAATCAGTGAAGAGAAGTTGGAAAATTTACAGCTGCAGTACCATGAGAGGATATGTGTGTATCTTTCAAGTTCAAGCATTCAGATCAGCCCTAGATTTCTTTTTAGCAGCAAGCTGTATTTAGGTTTTTTATCACAAAACCCATATGTAACTTGGTTACACACAGCTGAAGCCTATGCAGCTTTATACAGAGTAAGTATAAGCAAAGGCTCTGAAAGGACTTCAGCAAAAGAGAAATACAAATATTCAGCACCCCTAAGGCACTGGGCATGGCACTTACTGCCTGTGAGCTTCAACTGATGACCAAACCCAACTGCCTTTGCAGCAAGGAGGTATGAAGACTCTGCAGCACATTTGACATGATCTAAGGCAGCCAGAAGAGCAGAATGCCAGCACATCTTTTAACATCATGCTGGTGTACTGCTGGAAGCTGTACTGAGAGATGGGAGTGCACACAAGTGTCAGGAAAACACAGCTGCAAGTTCAGACATTACAAAACTAGATATCAGCTAAGGCCTTCAGGAAGACAATTTATTCACCTTATGTCCTCTCTGTCCTCGACAAAAAGTCTTGCTTCCCACAATTTGCTTTTTAATACTGCTAGCAGGTAAAACAAGCAGGAACAATGTGATCACAAGCATGTAGACAATGGCATATGTTTGCACATGCAACAAGCTGTAAGAGCCCTGGGCACTGAGGACAGGGAGCAAATATACACTGTGTCCTCCTTTTCAATTCATGTTTTACTCTTCTTTCCCATCTTAGTTGTCTTCTTTAAACTACAAGAGGAAGCATGAGCCTTGCAACCCACCCCCATCATTGGAGATAGCACAACAACAGAGAAAAGATACTAGATTAGTTCCTTAGTGAGACTGCAAGGAAGCAAAGGAAACCTCTGAACCACTGGCCACAAAAGAAAATGTGGCCAAATACTCCTTCCTCCTGGTTCCAACCAGGTCACCCCAAGGACCTAACTTACCTGCTCAGAACACAAATGCTCCACTAGGAAAAATCCCCTCTCTTTCAAGGTTCCACTGCTGTTAAGGGCTTCTCAGACAACTACTACATGGTTAGCTGTTAGTGCAAGTAACAACTGATATATCAGATAATACTTGCAACACCAAAGGCTTCTGTAAACACACCTCAACTTATACTGAGTCGCCACTCTCAAATATATCATTTCCTCTGACTCTCATCCCACACCTGGACTTGTATTTTTGAGCTCTATAGGAGAGAAGTTCCACAGTTCCACAATCACCTTCTGCCACATCCAGACTACGCTGTGGTGACAAGAGACAGCTTTGTCAACCAACCTCATCTTCCACAGCTGCACACTGTACTGCCACCACACTGCTGCAGTGAGACTTGAAGTCAACCAGTAAGCCAAAACTATCTGCTGATCCCAAACTCTCTGGTAATTACTCATAACACAGGAGGGTAAGGACCTCCCCCAGTCACAGGCACTTGCAGTTAGATGTAGACTTAAGAACACCTCAATATTTCACCTTGAGTTTTATACAGGCTTGTAAGTCTCTGGGAACTGGATAGAAAGAATAATGAAGAAAAAGGTTTTAGAAAAGGATCTGAAAGTGTTTAATTTTATAAGTTAAAATTTTATAAAATTAATACTAGATTTTTTTTCCCCCAGGCATTAAGCTTTTTAAATAGTCCAATATTTAGAGTAAAAATAGAAAAGGATCAATTAATTTATATTATTATTAAGTTTCATGTTTCACAACGGTAATGTTTTTTTATTACTGACCTCAGGAAAAAAAAGACTGTAAACAGGATGTGTTATCTTTGACTTCGTTTCAAGAAGGGCTCGCTCCTTTCTCTGTATACTTTGCTGTAATTCTTGCCACTCCTGTCAAAGATAAGGTTAAAGAATTACTGTGCACCAACCATCTTTTGCATTAAAAAGACAGAAAATGGTCCATGAAAATGGTACATGTGACTAGTTCTTGTGCAATACTAAACATTGTAAAGGGAAAAAGAAGATCTGTGGGGTTTGCACACATTCTTCAAAACTCAATTTTACAACACTACCTATAAACAATCTCTACCTCAGCCATAAGAGTCCTGTTTACAAGTTTGATGATTCCTTTCCCATCAGAAGCTTATCTCACCCTGTATGGGCCATTCAGCTGTCACACAAGTCATTTACTGTAAGACCTGTGGTGCAGAAATCATCTACAACCACAATGTTTCACTCTCTATTGCACTATTACAGTTTCAAAGAAATAACCTGGCAGTTATTAGAGTTTAGTAAGCACCTGTACATGTTTGTTCAACTACTGCATGCTTAGTATGCACTTCACAGGATGCAACAGCCACTGCCTGTAAAGAACACATCTCAAAGGAGAGACTTTAAGTCACAAGTCTGCAGCAGATAGTAATCAAATTCAGCTGAAAGAAATTTCTCCTCAAGTTTAGCCATTTTTTCTCATGTCATTTCTAGGTTTTCTGACCATGCTGAAATGACTCTTTGCTACTCACTCTGAAACAAACTTGCAACGACAAAGCTCTTACACCAGAATGAGGTCTGAAAACCTCTGGAGAACTGGTATTACTCCTTCATCCTAGTGTTGCCTAGCCTGAGGGGATGCTAGAGGATTAAAATGCATTTTCTTTCAACCCCAGAGGCAACATTACCCTTCAAGAAAAAGTAAGGCTTACAGCTTCATCATCTTTGTTTTGCTTCTCATCTTGTTCCCTGTCAGAGTCTCTGTCACTTCCATCATCTTTTTCACTTTGAGAGTCCCTGTTTGTTTCTTCTTCTTCAGATTCACTTCCTTTATCAGAGACCTCCTCCTCCTCTTCCTTCACAACGACTTCCTAATGAGAAAGAAAACAAAAACCCAACACCTCTAACTTAGTCTGTCTGCATTACTGCAGTACACAGAATACACAGCACCTGCCTTAAGGTCGAGTGGCACGATCGACACTCTTCTTGTGTCACAGAGTTATGTCTACAGCAAAGATTAATCCTCATTCAACTCATTTGCTAAGAGGAGCGTGGAAGCCATTTTACTTCTCCATGTGACACTCGCAACAGGAATAGGAAAAACCAGTATTTGATTCCCAGACTGGATGTCCCAACCCTGCAAGTGTTCAAGGCCAGACTGGAAGGGGCCCTGGGCAAACTCATCTAGCGAGTGGCACCCTCACCCATGGCAGAGGGGTTGAAACTAAATGCTCTTTAAGCCAAATGATCTTTCAACCAAAACCATTCTATGACTCCAGGACTGCATTTCATAAAATCTTAAGAAAATTACAGAGAACTTAAGAAAGTACCTACAACATAGCCCATGAGGTGGATAAAACACCATGCAGTGGGAGCATAAAGTTACTAAAGCTACTGAATTTATCAGAAGAAAGTCTCATTTTAGTTTTTATCTTTAAAGAAAAAGTAGAAGTTCTAGAACAATTCACCTCCAAGAAAGCAGCATAACAAGAACTAATAGTAAGAAGTAAGAAGAAGAAGAAACCAAATTTTTAAAATAGTTAAACAGAACTTCCAGCAGGCCACTGCAAACATTACCATGGTCGTTCCCTGATTACTTCACTAGTAATTGTTAAATGTAGAGAAAACAAATGCTATCTTAGAAGACACACTTCACAAAAGCATAAACTGAAACGTAAGAGACAGATACAAAACCCCTCTTCAGATTACAAGTGCTAAACTGAATAAAATTATAAATAAATATTGAATCTGTGAGCTACCCCGTTAGCTTGTTTTTGCTTCTGCTGTTTCTGTGGTTGCAATGAAGGTGGTACAGGTTTCTTTTTCAATGGCTTCTTTTTCTTTGATTTTGAAGCTTTCTTTGTTCCTTTGTTCTTTTGCTGCCATCCTTTGCTCTTAACTTTGCTGGCATCTCCTTGCTGCAGGAAAGCAGTATTAAAATATTTATTCTGTTCATAAAATTTCAGTCATTCAACTGTAATTTAAGTGTTTTAAGCTGAGAACCAAAATTAGAAAGCACAGCTCAAAGGACACTTCAGTAGGCATTTCTGAAAAAAATGCTTGAGAAGTGCACAATTAGCAATTTAAGATCTGAAGGAAAGTTCTCTTTAATTAGCCAGAGGAACATTCACTGTTCACTTACCCCATCTTCTGTTGGTTGCTCTTCTGCTGCACATATAGACTGTTCCTTTTCAAACACTTCCTGGTTAGAGAAAGATGTGAAAACTATTAATGCCTCTCTGTACCAAGAGCAAATTACTATTTCATATTTGAACTTAAACTAAATCACCTTAATCAGGTCTGAATATTTTACTCATGTCAAATTCTTTAATCAGTGACAGACACAACAGGGGATTAACAGATCAAAATTAAACACTATTTCAAACATTTGGTCTCAGATTTTTCCATCACTAGTATTATAAAGAAATTTAGTAGCAACACATCATCTTGTTCCAAAGGATCTACTTGTTTTATAAAGCACAGAAATCCTATATCACAAAAGCAAGCAGTAGTAAAATGCTAATTCTGCTCCAGTTGTCAGAGCATTAAAAACTTCAACAGCTGCTCTGCTACTCAGGGACACAGAACAACAAATCAAACCAGAAATGTGAAACATTAAGGCACAACACAATGTTAGTATTCTGTAGACTGGGCCACCTCTATATAAATGAATTTTTTAATGCATTTCTTTCTTCAAAATATACTCTATGCCATTAAAAAAAAAAAAACAAAAACCCACCCAAACAAAACAGTCACAAGGAGCTGTCATATATAAAGATGGCAAATAGGAAACACCACCACAGAAAACATGCAACATATGAAAGGCTAGCTCTCGCCTTACAGTCGTGTTTCTATGCCAGACTGCCTAGAGGAGGTCACACAGGAAGCATCTTAAATGAATTTTCTTTACACTGTTAGACATTTTAGTTTCTAAGTACAGTTTGATATCCTCATAATTTTCAGTTTCCTTCATTTTGCAATTCCAGCATAGTGATACAATGCTTTTACTTTCTACCTACTGCACCCTTGGCTACCACAGCATGAGCACACAGAGCTCACATACACAGACTTTCTGCTGAACTGCCTTCAACAGTCTGATCTCATCTGTAATACTCAGGCTTGTGTGCCTTACCTTAGAGGTATAACTCAGACCTTCTGTTTACTTAGATAATTATGTCATTAATACAGATGCAAAAATTGGCATTGTAGGTTTTGGCATGTCAAAGTTTGTTTAGGTTCTGTGTATTAAAGTTTTTTGTTCATAGAAAGCCATTACTGCATTTTAAGCTATAAAATAAGCACAAGTCAGAAGTTTAACTACTAGGGTACAGTATTGTTTTGGTTATGCCACACTGTTTCCTACACAGCAGCCCACTTTCTTTATGTGACACTGGCTACCTCCTTTATATTAAGTTATGCATATTCAGCATTCTGCTGAACTGTGTTTCTTTCATAAAAGTGTCTAAAACACCCAAGAGATTTGTAACATTATGAGCCCACATAAAACAAAACCAAACACTGTCCTGAGGACTTGAGTATTTTATTTTAGTTCAAGAACCAAGTTTCTGAATGTCTCTTTTCCTGTTGTTTACAAACCTCAGAGCAGTATCACTTGCCATATTCTTTTACCGTTCCCTAGACAACTGCAGTAGGTCAGACTGAACTTTGATTTTATTCCAGGAAAACTTTCTCATTCAGAAACAAAACCATAAGGACGGATTAAGAGCACAAGTTCTGAATTTCAGATTTTAACCTCACAGTTGTGTTTACAAAACAACAAGAAATGCCTTTTTACTAGTGTACACCCACAGTTACCATGAAAGAACAAGTATTCTTAATACTTACTGCCATGGTCTGTCTTGTTAGTGTGACCAGAACAGTGACAAGAGATCCTACTGTGATGTTGTTGCTGTCTTCATCATCCAAAACTAGTGCAAAAAGAAAAGCAACACATCTATTAGACTTCTTTAAAGCCTTTTTTACCATTAAACATTGCTTCTGCTACTTCTAAATGTAAGCATTCAAATTCCAGAATTTTTAACAAAAAATAATTTTGAAGTATTATTTAATAAGTCTCTTACAACTTCAAATATACTATCAGAATGAGAGCTGGTAATTCAGCAACCTATAAAACCACAACAATGAGTTTGAAATTTTAATTGCATGAAAGTTAGAAAATTCAAAGTTATAGCTGCTGTGGGAACCATAACCCTGTAATACTATGCATTATATATTAAAGCATAAAACTTCAGAAACATGAAATATCACACATGACCAGAGGGACCCCATTATATTTGTTCTGGGAATCGTAATTTTCATTTTCCTGACTTTCATATGATTAACAACTCAATTTCAATGCCACATTAACAATCATGCATTTAATTATTTTTTAAGGAGAAGGCAAAGGAAAATAAAAGAACAGCAATGATTAGTTTAACTAAAACATCAAACAAACCTCACAGGGGAGCCACTGAGGAGTTTATACCTCCAACCTATAAATTAGAGAATGTCTCAGGTAGGATAGGAATAGAGCTATATTCCAGTGTAGACATTTTACTTATTCCCCTCAGGTCCCTCCCTGAGAAAGCAGTTTTACTATTAACTAGTCTTACATATATATTTTATATAATGACAATACTGAGCCAAACAGAAAAGCATCTGCATGGTTTAATCCTCCACACCACACTTGAGTGCAGCTGTGTGACAAATGAAGACTACAGGAAGGAAAAATATGTTTGTCAAAATATGGGAGGTACTTCAAGATTGAATTTTAAGCAGATTAATATGACCGTATACAATCCTATGCTACAATAACAAGAGTTTTCTGTTTATTTGTTTAAAAAACCCAACAAAACAACACCAATAACACTCATAAACACCAAAATTAGCAGACATTTGCTTCCTTAACAGATATTTCTTCTAACATTTGCTTCTCACAGGGAAGCCAAATTACAATCAGGCCCCCCAAACAAAGCATATGACATTTCGAATGTGATCATTGCTGTCACAATAAAAATATAAACTAGAAACAAGAATTAGAACAACCTTTCAAATATCACACATTTACTAGCACTGATCTTCTACAAAGAAAAGGAGACCACAGAACCAATTCACTTCCCACTGCAAAGCTGTCTAACAGGAACTGCTTACAATATACCTGATCTTCAGAGAGGGAGAGCATTATACATTCACTGAAACAGTGCACAGAAAACATAGCTAAGCATAGCTTGGACAAATTCTGACATATATAAAAACTACATCAGGATTATCACAAAGGAACCCATGAATACTTAGTCATCAGGATCTCCAATGCAAAAAGCCTCATAAATGACTGCATGCTGAAGAAAGCTGAGCATAAATTCTGGAATAAGTGGAACTGTTTAAGATAGCTAATAAAAGTGGTATTTCAACCAGAATTCCAAATTGCTTATGAAATACTAAAATCAAAGATGAAATTTCAGATAAGCTCCTGGATGAAAAACTACTGCTGGCTTGGGAATATATGGAATTTTTCAACGTACTTTACCTCCTGAGACCCACCACTCCAATGAAGTATGTAATTTCCAGGTCACATAAATAGCAGTGAGTTCTGTTTCAGCATCCTCTGAAAGCTTACTGCCAGCAGACTCTCAAAACGTCAGAACAGTGACATACACAGAACAAAAGGACCTCCCACTCACCCTGTGGTTTTATATCCATAGTGACATATGGGAAGCTGCCAAGGACAGCCATAACTTCTTCATATTTCTTATCTTCTAGGAAGTGCAGTAAATTGCGACGATCTGAGCCTTTCAAACTCACCAAATCCTGAATACTTTTGATTTTATACTAAAATAAAAAAAGAAGAAATGAAGTCCCATGGTAGCACAGAACACAGTCCACAAATTCCTGATAATACATCACTGGTATTCCCACGTTACTAATACATACACACCATTACATTTGTTTTTATAAAAAACCCCATGCTTTAGGAAACTAGCAAGTCTATGTTTTAAAAAACGATAAACCAAAGAGGTTGCACTCAAACCTACTAAACTGGATTGCTTTCAACATTGGAGTGTTCCTTAGCATGTCATCCCTTAGAAATGGCTCTTTATAGTTTCTTATAAAATTGTTATTTCAGACAGGTTTTCAGAAAGTTAAGCTACGAAATCTTTTTATGTTTTTATTTACAAAGATTACACATCATTCAGTGCTTTCAGATTTACACTAGCAGAAACAACCAAATAGAAGTTTAGGGGGTTTTTTGCACTGAACTGCAAACAAATCTAAATCTACTCTAAGATTTGCAGATCAGAGCTAAAAGGATAAAACAAACACAGATTTGAATACTCAATTACCTCACCATTATAAAAGCATGTACTTTATTTAAAAAAATTCATGCATCCAGGTAGACTGGAGGTTTTCCCCTCTTTCACAGCAAACAGAGGTGGGATTATAACATAGCCAAATTATTTGGTTTTTTACTTAGTTACAATGCAGATGTAAAAAAATACATCTAAAATGCTTCTTTTCTCATATGTTCCCTGTAGTTTAAGACTGGATTAAAAAGTAAGTCTTTAATGATATCTGTAAGAGAATCTTTTACTTTATCCAAAGGATATGACTATTTGAATATTTCATGAACAAGCATCTTCAGAGAGGATTAAAAACATGCAGCACCTAAGAATTCTTAGTCTTCACACTAACACCGAAGCATTTAAACATCCCCTAAGGCTGTAGTTAAAGCTAAGCAAAATTTCCATCAGATAAAAGAATATTTTCATGATTCATCCAAATTATCCACTGTAATAAAACTATCAGAAAAATCAACAGCTTCTAGCAGAAGCAAAGGGCTGTTTCCAAACAGGCATTCCCAGAAGATACACTAGATTCAAACGAACAAGCAGGTTTAAATGCAGAGACAGTTGGTGAAAGAGTGAAGAAACACATGAAGGTATTCAGACAAGACTATTCTTTTCTGTCCTTAAATTCTACAAATACCAACACGTACCCAACTACAGTTACATAGCAAAAGCTTTATAAGACACTCTTTCACATGAAGGATCATAAAACTGGAAATGCTTCCCACAGTAACTGATTTTTTTTCTTTTATGAATTACTCTGTGTAAGCTTCCAAATATATTTTCTATCAAAGTACATTAAGAACAATGCAAGGCCAAACAAGCCCCTCACCCCACCCATCCCCAGAAAAAAATGTCCCAGTAGGATATTCCAGACACCTTCTGGAATAATGTTAAATAGGAGATAGTATGTTTTAATAAGAAAAACTGTTTCTGTTGTTTGTTAGGTCAACACAGTGATCTTTTACACTTATTTACATTTAACAGATCTCTGATCCTAATTCCCACCTCCTAACTGAGACGGACTTTAAAGAAACCAAAAGGAGACAGAACATCTAGGAAGTATTGTATTGAGTTCCTTAAAAATAAATCTACTTTTATTCTCTTAGTTGATTAATAACCTTGCTTCCTTAGCCACAAATAGGTAAAAGAAGTAACAGATAGCATTTTAAGAGGTTACCAAGTATCATTTGTATTTTTATACCTTTTTATGATTGGAAACTCTCCTCAGATTGTCCTCTTCAATGTGAGGCAGTTGTAAAAGGGGAGACTTGAACTGCTGAAGTCCCTGGACTGTCATCTGGGAAAGCTTCATGCAATTTTCCAAAGATCCCAAAGATGGAGCACGGAACTCCCTTTCTTGGGGAGAATGAAACAAACGACAGAATTTTTAATTTTTTTTTCTTCTTATACTTTCCAATATATACTTGTATTATAGAAAACCTTATTTCCAGTCCACCCAGCAAAAGAAAGAGACATCTTAAAATGTTCAGTATAATTAACTAGGCAGCCTTTTTACTCTCACTCCAGCCACACAGACCAGTAGACATTTTCTTCTCTCTCTTTAGGATGTCACGGCTGAGGGGAAAGGGGAAAGGGGAAAGG
>VZUI01055208.1:0-13384 GCA_013401135.1 Cettia cetti | reverse complement strand
AGCCATTCCCTGTGTCCTGTCCCTCTGTCCCTTGTCCCCAGCCCCTCTGCAGCTCTCCTGGAGCCCCTTCAGGCCCTGGAAAAGGCTCTGAGCTCTCCCTGGAGCTTTTGTTTCTTGAAGACAGAGAAAAGCAGGATCCAGGGAACACAAACACATCCCTTCACCTGCCCAAAGGCCTCTTTTCAGCACCCATCCTACACTGAGCAGCTCCTTCTGAGGCCACCTGAATTCCTGAGGGGCTGTGAGATGAAGGTGCAGGAGCCTGGACAAATATTATACAAATCCATCAAAAAATGGGCTTCAAATCCATCCTAAACCCACAACGAAATCCAGTCAAGCATCACCTGCAGAGTGTTCCCAGACAGACAGAGAGACAAATTCCTGGTTATGGGGCAAAGAGTCACCATGTAAATTCTGGGATTTAACAAAAAACAACTGGGATCCATCAAATAGGAAACTTCCAACACGGCAACTGAGAAGACAGCCTCAGATCATCTGAATTTTCCAAGGGAAATTCAGGATCAGCCAAAAGAACTTCAGCTTCCTGTTAGCATGGCAAAGATGGGAACTGCTTGAGGTAGTCAGACCTGCTTTAAATTCTTGCACCAGCCAACAGGCAGCTCCTCTTTCAAAATTTATGGCTAAAGAGGAAATCCTGCCCAGCCTGGAGTCCTGCTCCCTTCCCTCTTGCAGCCCAGAACAAAAGGGAACATATTGCAACTATGCTGAGAGAGGAGGGCTGCTGTCTATTCCTTTAAATGTAATGTTAATGCCCTGTAATCAGCTTTAATTTTTAAACAGACCCAGCCCTCCTGTCCATTTCCCCTAATTCAGGACACGTGGAAGGTAAATGGCCTGTGCTTAAACCGGGCCAGGCTGGGCTGTGACAGCTGGGGAGCCTGCAAGGCTCAACTGCCTGATCACAGCAATGGATGTCAGAACTCACCAGGGGAGGGGAAACGGGGAGGGCAGGGGAGGTGCAGGAGATGCTGTGAGGTCAGGGAGAAGCAGGAGACAAGGCCAGATGGGGCACGGCTCGTTTTGGGGGGTGGGAGCTCCCCCAGACCAGCAGGACTGGGAGAAATGAGGGAAGTGATGGAACTTTCCAAGGAAAGGCCTCAGAGGTGGCTCCCTGCCCCAGGGAAGGGGTTTCCTTTTGGAATATTGGGAACTCTGTCATGGACACGCTGAGCAGGAACGGCTGCTGGATTTTTAGGGACAACATCAGGAACTGAGTCACTCCTGGTGCCTCCCCGGGGTGCTGCCTCCTCCCTCTGTGCCCTCAAAGGCAGGTTTGGAGCTAAAGAGCAGCCTGGAGACTTCAGGAGTGAGACTTGGATACAGAACAGGGGCACAAAACCACCTGGGAGGCTCTTTGTGCTCCTCAGGCACTGCTGCCTTTGTGAAGAGGAGAGAGGTCTTAGAACATCCCAGCTGCTCATCAGATCAAAATATTTTTCCCCAAGAATCACAGAATGGTTTGGGCTGGAAGGGATCCTAAAGATCCATGGGCAGGGACACCTCCCACTGTCCCAGGATGCTCCAAGCCCTGAAGTCCAACCTGGCCTGGGACATTTCCAGGGATCCAGGGCCTCCCCACCCTCTCAGCCAGGAATTCCTTCCCAAAATCCCATCTGCCCCTGCCCTCTGACAGTGGGAAGCCATTCCTGTAAGCCTCATTCCTTTAAGTCCCCATTCCACACCAAAAGGCTGCTGTAAGATCTCCCCGGAGCCTTCTCTTCTCCAGGCTAAATAAAGACAATAAAATGAGGTTTTTCTACCCCAAAAGACCAAACTGCCCCCAGAAATGACCATTCAGTGTTCCCATCAAGGAAGCCCAAAGGAATCCACCTCCAGCCCGTGCTGGGCTCTGCGGGGCTGGTTCCACCCCACACCTGCACCGGGACCCAGGGAAGCTCCGGCCACGGATGTGGGAGAGGAGGGACTATTTTTAACCCCGGTTGGTGGGCAGACAAATCCTAATCGTCAGCGGCAGCCGCCTCGTCAGCAGGGCCAGGATGTCAGAGCAAAGCCGGCCGGTGACAGCCCCGCGTCACCGGGACAGCGCGGGATTAGCGCCGGGAATCAGCCGGGACGGGCAAACGCCACCGGCTGGCTCCAAAGGGCAGGGCAAGGTTGGGCAGGGCTCGCTGCAAACGGCAGCTCCTTGCGGGCTGGGGGATGTTTGGGCTCTGCTGGGAGCCGGGAATCAGCTGTGGCTGGTGTGGGTGCTGTGGTTGGTGTCCCAAAATCCCAACGGGGAATTGCTGGAAGCACCCGGAGGAGAGGCTGACGGGGAATGGGGATGGGTGCAGGGATGCAGGCAGGAGCCCCTCTCTGCAGGAGTGAGTGTCCTTGGAATCATGGAATCATTCAGTTTGGAAAACACATCCCAGATGGAGTCCCACCATCCTCCAGCACTGCCAAGGCCACCACTGTCCCAGGTCCCCAAGTGCCACATCCACAGGGCTTTGAAATCCCCCCAGGGATGGGGACTCCAAACCTCCCTGGGCAGGTGTGCCAGGGCTGTACAACCTTTCCATGAAGGAATTTTCCCTAAAATCCAATCTAAACCTCCCCTGGCCCAGCCTGAGGCCGTTCCCTCTCCTGCTGTCCCTGTCCCTGGGAGCAGAGCCCGACCCCATGTCCTCAAGTGCCACATCCCCATGGCTTTGGAATCCCTCCAGGGATGGGGACTCCACCCCTGCCCTGTTCCAAGTGAGGAATTTCAGCGCCTTTCAGTGAGGAATTTTTTCCTAACTTCCTAAACCTCCCCTGATGCAATTTGAGGCAGTTTCCTCTGCTCCTGTCACCTGCTCCCTGGGAGAAGAGACCCTGACTCCACACAGATTCAGCTCCTTTTAACTGAGGTTTATGCCAAGGTATTTCACTCAGAGCCCAACAGCTCTGCTGCTGATAATTATGCATTGATACACAGCAATTTGTCCTCTAGGAAACACCTCTCCCTGTTCCTGGAGCTGCCCCAGGAATTCACTCTTCTGCTCTCCTTGCTGGCTGCCACTGGCATCTCTTCTACCCTCTCATCTGAAACACACCTGCAAAAATCATTTTCCTCACCTTTCCTTCAGATTGGGATTAAATCCTACCTGTTTCAGGGTAAACCTTCATAAAAAAATTCTGTTCCCACCAGGGAGGCCCTACAAAAAGCTTGACTCTTTCCTTCCTGTCCTCCTGGATGCAAACATGCTGATCTGCACTTTGCCAAGCTGCTAGCGACTCATTTGGCTCCATCTTCCCTAAAAAGGAGATCCAACAGGAAAAACATAAAATACTGCTTTTTAGAAAGTGACATTTGCAGCCCCTAAGCCTCCCCCCACGAAATTCAGAAATATTTTTCTCATGTGACAAAAGCCACCAGCTCCCAGTGGCTCGGTGTTGCACCTCCCTATCCCGAGGAATCCCAAAGCAAGGACAGGGAGATCCCAAACCTCTGCAGGGTTTTCTCAGCGTATCCATCAGTGTTTGTGCTCTCTGGGACACACACAGAGGACAGGGAACAGGATCCCAGTCCTGCCTTTCCCTCCTGGATGTGTTTTCAACTGCAAGCAGGCCCGGAGCTGCCAGAGGAGCGTTCCCATTTCCCATCTGCGCGGCCCAGGGTGGGGACAGCTTCCCACCTGTTGACTTGGTGTGGGAAGCTCGCCCAGAACCGAAGCTTTCCCAGCATTTAAACCTCTTCCCACACCGACACCACCACCTGGAGCAGCAGTTCCGTGTGGCACTGTCACCCCAGAGGCCGCTGGAGGCTCCTTTATCCCGCGCTGACTCGCCGCGGCGCTGACGCCTCCTCCCCGGGGCTTGCGAAAGCAGGGAGCTCGCTAATCCCCCCCGCCCGCGTCAGACCCTAATGCTCTCCCGGGCTTCCATCACAGATCCTGCCTCACCCCGGCCCTGAGCACGGCCCCCTCTGCTTGTATGGAGAGCAGGGGTTGGATTTTTGGGGTGGTTGGGGGGCATGGAGAAGGGCAGGACTCAGTGTGGGCTCCTCTCAGTGTCCCCCTTTGTGCCCCCAGGAGCATGAGGAGGAGATCCAGCAGGAAAATCTGCTTTGGGGACAGGAAAAAAGCAGCCAAGGGGGACAAACAGGATCCATTGGATCTCTGGCTGGGCCAAGCTCCGGTCTGTGAAATCAATTCCCTGGTTATGGCTTGATCCTACGACCTCTTCCTTCCCAAATTTCCCACTGTGCCTCATTCCATGTCCAGCTGGAGCTGGAGCGTTCCACTCCTCTCACCTTCCAGAACAACCCTGGATTCGTGAGGAAGCTGCTCTGCCCCTCCCGGGCAGCCCTGGCAGGCACGGCCTCGCCAGGAGCCTCATCAATATTTCAGCACGCAGCCGGGAAGCCCTGGCAGCTCTCAGGGCCCCCACAGATCAATGGCAAACAAAAGGCTGCAGGAGGAGGAGGAGGATGCTCCAGCACTGCTCCTCCCATCGCTCACCGAGTTTCTCTCCCTCCAAAAGCAGCTCCAGGGCACAGAGTTTCCTCTTAGCAGAGCATTTCCCAGCATTTTCAGGGGCTGGTGCTGCCACACTCCCTCTCCATATTCCTCTGTTCAATACCAACCACTTAAGAACAAAACCATCTGAGCCTCCAAGTGTGGGGTCACCAGTTCCTGCCTCCCCACTCAGAGCAGATGCTCCAGGGGAGCAGGAAAACCATAATGCACTTAGTTGGTTTGACACTGCATGGGAGCAGGAGATCTTGTTTCCTTCAGCTGGGAATGGAACAGATCACAAGATTATCCACAGCCCTTTCGTGGTGCAGCCACGTTTCTGGGCTCCCTGCAAGATATCCAGCCCTAGATTCCCACATATCCATGAATATAAAGAGGTTTCCTCTTTTTAGCCATCTTGGCTGTCTTGTATTGTTATTATTATTCAGATAATTCCAGAGAATGGATGGGAAAAATGCCATAGTGAGAGAGAAACAAACAAAAAAAGAGAGAGTAATTACACTTAATGGATAAAATCAGGAATGAAAAACCTTGCCTGACCTCCAGAAATTTTCATAGAAATCATGGAACGGTTTGGGTTGGAAGTGAGTTTAAGATCATTTTGTTCCTGCTATCTCAGGTTGTTCCAAACCTGTCCAACCTGGCCTTGGACACTCCCAGGGATGGGGAGGTATCCAACTATCTCCTTTACCTTATCAATAAGATGGAGATAAACCTCTATCCTACCCTTCCAGATAAGTTTTTTTCCTCAGAAAAGTCCTGCAGAAGGGTAAGAGCATTCCCAGAGAGAAGCATTTATTGGGAACAGCAACCAATTCAGACCTTGCAAGCAACAGCAAGAAGAGGGAATTTGCTGGTTAGGACCATTCTGGCTCTGGCCAGATTTGGTTTTCCCCAAATCACTCCCAATCCCACCTCCTCTGGACAGAAAGGGCACAGAGTGGATTTTTCCTGCTGCAGCCATCAAATGATGTCCAGGAGGATGCTCCCACTCACGCCCTGGCTATGGAGATAAATCCTGCCAGCAGTGAAATCCATCTGCTCTCCCTCCCCAGACAGAGACAGCAGCAATGGATACCAACATCTCCTGCATCCCTGAGGGAGATATATTAGCTGGTTACGTAAGGAACCAACAGCATGGAGCTTCCAAGGACTCCAAAGCCCTTCCCCTTAATACCACCGGAGATTAGAGCAAATCGAAGGAGAGTGGAAAGCAGGAGAGGGGCTGTGGGTGAGGTTTTGCTCACAGGAAAATGCTGCAGTCTCTCCCCTTAATGCACTCTAAATCCCATCTGATTTCCAACTCGGCTGCTAGGAGGAAAAAAAAAAAAAAAAAGGAGAAAAAAAAGAAAAAAAAAATGCCCAGTCTGTTTTAAAATGATGTCAATGCTGGGAGAGTGAGGTGGAGTGACTCAGGGAGGGTGTGGAGAAGGAGAGTTTTATGGGAAGCATCCAGAGGAATCCAGACCGTGAAAGCATTTTGGAAGCAGAGCAAAAGGAGCCAGAGGTGCAGATCTGCTTTTCCAAATCTGATTAGTTGCTGGTTTTGAGCATCCAGGGTCAGCTCCTGCCTCTGATAAACACCGAGCACTTATCGCCCTCACGCCAGCACAATAAACACAATCCTGCTCTTCCCTCGGTGCCAGATGCATCCCCAGCTCCGGGGACAGGGATTTCCCTTCATTTCTGCTCCCTCTTCAGGCTGGCTGACTCCACAGCAGGGGAATCAAACCAGCTCCGACTCAAATTCCTCTTTCCTCTAATTAAACACCGCGGCAGTGCGCTCCCGGCTGGGTGAGGATTCTGATGGAAGTCACCTCTCACCTGAGCAGGTTTCTGCTTTCATGCAAAGTGACAGTTCTGCCACTCAGCCACACGTGCTGGGCCCCTCTTTGACAATTTGTGTCCAAAAAGCCCCACCCTCGAGGTGACCTTTCTTTACAGCTTCACCCTTTGTGCCCTTTGCCAGCTGATTTTGACACACTTCCTTCCACCTAACCCAAATAACCAGTGGGGTTCTTGGGTAATTCCATAATAACCGGCCTGAGCTTGGAAATTATCCCAGAGTCAGGCTGGAAAAGACCTCTGGGATCACCGAATCCAACCTATGACCCAACACCAAAGCATTCAGTGCCACATCCAGGTGTTCCTTAAACAGGGTCAGGCAGCAACTGGAGGCAGTGGATGAGCCCCAACGAGGCACATTTGCACATTCCATTCATCCCTTGAACTGATATCTATGGATTTACAGTTTTATTTCTAGTTTGAAGAGCTGCAAAAGTCACCAGACTTGGACAGGTGAGAAATGCTACAGAGAATCCCTGGAATCAAGAGATCGACTGTGGTGGGAAGATGGAAAGTGAAGAAGGAGGAAAACAACCTGAGGCTGACTCAGGAGCAGCCACCAAGCACAGGAAAAAAGCCTTGAGAAGGGCAGGAAAGAGGAAATAAAATGTTGGTTTAAGAGTTCTGGAGATGAGTTCATTATGGCACCAACTAATTGAGTTAATTGATCAAGGCTGATGCTTCCTGTGCTGGGCACGGACACACACCATGGAGCAGTTTTCCCAAAAAACCCTAAAGGATACAGAGGAAGGAAAGAGCAGATCCACCAGCACCACGGGAGCAAACAAGAAGTTAAAAACCACTGCAAGCTCCCATTCCACCCTGAGATTATAACTCACAACTGGCCAGTGACCCCCTGAGTGAGAGAGGAGGATTTTACCACCCAAACTGTGGCATCTCAATAAAAAAAGAGGAAAAGGCCATTTTTAAGAGCCTAAATAAAAAACAAACAAACAAACAAACAAACAAAAAAACCTTTGCAGAGGCCTTACCATTGGCATCCTGGACTCCAGTGAGTGCCCCAACTGCTGCTGCAGTTTCCCCAGACAGGACAATCTGTCCCCCTCCTTGAAGGGTGGCCTCGGCCAGCGTGGCTACGGCGTGGGCAGCGGCTTCACTGCAGAGGGGAGAGAGGGGTTAGCTACACCAGGGAAAGAAATAATTCCATTTTAACCAGCAAACACAGGCCAGGAGAACAATCCAGAGCAGAGGGATTCGTGTCTGGCCTGGGTAAAGTGATGCAGAGCAGGAAATCAACACTGGAGGAGGAATGGATGGGAAGAAGCTGCTCCTGGTGGATTTTTTCCAGCTTGCAGGTCTCTCAGAACACCCCTGTGTTCTCCCTTTCACCTGGGATTTTGGTTAAACTTTGGGACAATCCAAGCAGTTATTCCACGTGGCTCTTTCCTGCCTCTGGATTCAGGTATCAGACTTTTGGCACTGACACAACTTGGGGCTCTGCAGATCTCAGAGTTCTCCCTTCACCACTGGTTCTGCAGGTTCTCCTCGCCCTCTTGCCATGACCAGCAGCACCAGCTCTGGCTTCAACTCCTCCCCAGCCAGCAGGTTTAAAAATTGTTTTTAATGAGCATTATTTTCAGCAGAGTGCTGTTAAATTTCTTCACACAAATGAGGCCAGGCCCAAAAGCCCTGCAAGGAGCTCCAGAACAGGGATGGAGTAAGGAAAGAAGGAAAAGAAGCTGGGGCTGTCTCCACAAAGGTTGAGCTGCTGAGATTCTACAGCTGAGAGGGTGTAAAAGGACCTTAAACCCATCCAGATCCACCTTGCACTAACCCAGGTGAGCCCCACGCAGCTTTATTTGTGCCTTTGAAAGATTTCCTGCAGCTCTCAGGAGATAAAACTGGCTCCTGAGCACCCTCAAAGCAGCTGCAAAGTGCTTCAAGGTCACTTTCGGGCAGGGTTTGAGACGGGAGCAGGGTTTGTGGCCAGCAAAGCTCTTCTGTGCTGTCTGGCAGCAGTGAAATTTGGGAGATATTTAAGAAGGGATGTGCATGGGCTTTCCCCTCCTGCACCCTCCCAGCTTCCCAGAGACTGCATCTGGACCAGCAGCTCTGATCTGCCTCTAATCCCCTTTGCTTCCCCAGCATCCCAGAGCAAAGAGTTCCACACTTAATGAGAAGGAAAAATTGCATTATGGTGCTCCAAAAACTCCTGTCTGGGCGGCCCTTCAGTCTGATGTTGTGAGAAACAGAAAATAAAACTCTTCCTTTTTTGTTTTCTTCATGATTTCACACATTTCCAGTGATCTCCTTCCCACAGCTCACTGTGGCATGGATCATTCCTGGGGTTTGATCTCTCTTGTCCTTTCCAGACTTTTTTTATTTGAGTGGTGAGCAATTCCCACACTATCCAAGATGTGAATGCACCATCAGTTACTCCAGAGGCCTAATTCCTCAATACCTTTCCTTATAATTCCTAAAATTCATCTTATTTTGACAATATCTGCTCAGCAGTGGTAAAATATTCCTGAAGTCAAATTTCCCAGCAATTCCTACCTCAATTAAGCAAAAACAAGTAGGGATTTTCTTTAGCTTCCCCAGGGATGCTCTCCCTCTGCTCAACCAATTGACTCAAATATTTTCCAACTATTTGGAAATAATTCCCATATTTTCCTTCTCTTCCCTCATTTCCTGCTTAGATGCCAAACACTTTCCTACTGCATCCACTCAGGGTGGATTTTCAGTTCTAAACAGCCCCTCTGTGTCTCAGAGTAGCTCTTCAACACTCGTGGAAAACCAGAATATTTTCCTGCCTGGCTTCCCTACTCCCCTTGGCACATCCTTCTCCTGAGCCTGGAGCTCTGGGAGGGCATTTTCCCTGCAGCAAGGCCAAGGGCAGCTCAGCAAACCTGGCATCAGGTGTAACCCCATGCCCAGCCTTCCCACTTCTAAAAAAAAAAAATCCACATAGGGAAATCTGGAATCTTGGAAATGTGCAGGATATAATCCTGCAAGTTGGATTTGGGGAGGTGGGGCTTTTTCCTGTAGCTGCAGTGTCCTGAAAAGATAATTTGCTTTTAAATGTGAATTTTACAGGGAAACTATTAGGAAAAAAAAGGTCTATTTGACCACCTTCATGTATCAGAAGAAATATCTCCAGGACCTGTACCTGGACTGTATGTTTGAGATTCAATTCCAAAAGAGATTTGGGAGCAAACTGGGATCAAAGTGATTCCTTCAGCAATTTCTGGATGGAACAAGGTCTTGGAGCTTTATTCCAACCACCAGCAGTGTGGTTTTGTGCCCTGCCCCATCCCCTGGCTGTGGGGAATGGATTTATAGAGAATTCTCAGAGCCTAACAGAAGGCTGACAAAGTATGCAAACCTCAAGATAGAAAATGCTGACTTAGAAATGCTATGGGATAGGACAGACATTGAGAAAGAAATAAAACTAGAAATAAGTTTCAAATGATAGCCTTACAAATAAGGCTAGATACTTAAAAAAAATAAGACTGTGAAAGGTGCATTGTAGTAGGACTCACCAGGGGTAATTTTGGGTGATTGGCTTTAAAGCATTAACAGCATTGTGTGGCAAAAAAATACTTATAATATATTGTAATTAAGAAACAGTTTGGCTTCTAATCATGATGGTGTGAATTATAACATCTGTATTGTCTCACCCTTCACATGAGACTGAAAATAGAATAAAAGTATTTAAAATTACTCTCAGTTTCCCCATCTCTGAGCAACAACAGCCTCTAACCAGGATCCTGCTTTGGATGAGGGAAATTCTTGTCCATACCTCCTTCACTGCTGTGCTGTGATTTCCTATCCCCCAGGGAGTGCCACAGCCATTTCCAGGTTTTAGGAACAGCAGGATGAGTTTAAGCAGTTCAGCAGAGCTGAGCAAAGACATTTTGTCCTGCTGGGTGGACCTGTGACCTGAGCTACACCTCAGACCTTGCCAACCTGAGCGCAGCCAAAAACCCTGACAACCACTGCAGCTCCTTCAGCTTCTGCTTCAGAAAGATTGGGGAGAAAAAAAACCAAAAAAAAACCAAAAAGAAAACCAAAATAGTGGCCTGTGGAGGAAATTCTGCTTCTGAAGAGAGCAGGAATCAGGAGCTGTCCTGCTCCCACCACCCGCCACAGGAATTCGCTGAGGAAAATCCTCTCAGCACCGTACAGGGTGACTTCCAACTAGAAGGAAAGCCAGGCAGGAGATGCCAGGCCCAGGCTGTGCCAGCTGTGCCCTCTGCAGGTACCTGTTGAGTGCCATGGTGACAGTGGCTCCCTGCTGCATCTCCTGCGACGCTGCCACCGCCGCCTCCGCTAAGGAGGCCACCGCCTGCGTGGCCTCGGAAGCCTGCGTCGTCTGGATGGTCATCTCCCCGCCCTGTAGCGTGGCCCAGTTCTGCTCCACCTGCCAGGGGAACACGGGGAAGGGCTGTAGGAGCAGGCCTCACCCCCTCCAGGGGTGGCTGCTCCCCAAAAAGAAGGAGATGGAGGGGTTTTTGCAGAGCGATGTGCGGCTCCGAGAGCGGGGAGAAAGGGAGAAGGGCTGGGAGGCACCTGAGGATGTGGCTGGACACACACAGAGCCCTCCATCATAGTGCATAAAGATCCAGGAAAGTCCTTAAAATCCCAGAAATCCCTCCTGTCCTGCCAAATCCTCAACAAAACAGGCAGCCTTGTTGTGGCGGTTGTACCCAGAGCGCTGCCTGCCAGCCCGGGGTGTTCTTTAATTAGCTGTGTTTAATGGCCATCAATTAAACACACAGCAGTTCCACCTCACCACGAGGAAGAAATTCCTTCCATGGAGAGTGGCAGAGCTCTGGAACAGCTGCCCAGGGAGGCTGGGGAGTGTCTCTGTGTGGAGACATCCCAAACTCACCTGGAGGTGTCCCTGTGTCACCTGCTCCGGTGACCCCACCTTGGACTGGATGATCCCTACAGGTCCCTTCCAACCCCAGCTCTTCTGGAATTCTGTGTTTCTGCAGTGCTGGAACACAGATCACTTCCCTCAGGGAAATGAGATGTGTTTTCCTCCCTGTTTCTATTTGCACATTTTGGGGGTTTGGGCCCGTGTTCCCATCCAGGATTTATTTGGACAGCACCTGAGACCTCAGATGGGATTGAGCCATTTTGCTTAATAAAAGATGATGGTGGCTGGAAATGTTAATTTATCCCAGGTATTTAAAATCCCCTAACTCCAAAATTTCCCACAGATAATTTTCATATTACCTGAAGTTCACTTAGTTGTTAATTTTTCCCCATATTTTCATGTGGAGCTTCACAGCTCATGAGATAATGATTATATGGTCACAAAATCCACCAGGATGAGAACTAAAAAAATACTTTGGGCCAGAAAAGTGGAGGATCTGCTGACAAATCCACTGGCTGCTTTGCAAGGTGGAGATCTCCCTCCACCCCCCAACATTTTAGGACACTCCCCAACTTCTGAGACAGAAATAAAAATGCTGTTAGGGGGTGATGAAAATAAAAAAAAAACCAATTTGTTGAGATGGAGAAGGTTAAAAAGTCCATAAAAGCAGAGCTGACTGGAGGCTCAGGGTAAAATTTTGCACAAGGAAATTTTGCTGCCTTTGGGCAAAAATTAATCCCAACACAGGATGGAGAGGGAGACAGGAGACCCTGAAACTGTGGGTGGGAAGGGAGATCCCAGTGATGCCCTGCAAAGGCGCCCAAGGAGCTCCAGAACAGGGATGGAGTAAGGAAAGAAGGAAAAGAAGCTGGGGCTGTCTCCACAAAGGTTGAGCTGCTGAGATTCTACAGCTGAGAGGGTGTAAAAGGACCTTAAACCCATCCAGATCCACCTTGCACTAACCCAGGTGAGCCCCACGCAGCTTTTTTTGTGCCTTTGAAAGATTTCCTGCAGCTCTCAGGAGATAAAACTGGCTCCTGAGCACCCTCAAAGCGGCTGCAAAGTGCTTCAAGGTCACTTTCGGGCAGGGTTTGAGACGGGAGCAGGGTTTGTGGCCAGCAAAGCTGTTCTGTGCTGCCACCTCTCGCCGTGACACCTCAGCCAGGCAGAGCACGGCAGCAAAGGGACAGAAAGGGACCTGCAGCCTCGTTTAAAGGTGGGTTTTGAAGCCAAGAGGGTAAAAAAAAAAATCTTTATAATTTTAAGGGAATGTTCCTTAAACCCACAGAAATAATTATATTTTTAATGTATTATTTGGAAAAAAAAAAGGGAAAAAGAAACATTTGCGAGTTTGAGCGTTCAGATTTAGGCATGGAAATGCAAAAAAAAACCTAAAAAAACCCTATTTATAAATAAAAAATATATATTTATATATTTTTAATATAAATAAATAATCTATAGGAGGTATAAAAATAAAAAGCACAAAATTCAGACCTAAGGCTTCCACTGGTGTCTGCAGAGTGGAAACAACAACTCAGCACCTTCTGTGTGAAACGTTCTGTGTTACCCCTGAGCTCTGCAGGCTGTGGGTGTTTGCTGGGGGCCCTGAGGTGTTGCTGGGGGGTTCAGGCAGGCCCTGCAGGTGCCCCAGGCAGCTGAGGCAGCTCTCACCTCTCCGTCAGCCACTGCAGAGTAGTTGACTTGTGCGACCGTGACCGTGGTGGGCAGCTCGGAGGCGTCGGCCAGCGTGGCCACCGTGGCACCAGTGCCAACCTGTGCAGGACAAAATGAATCCTTTACTGCAGGGAAATGGCCACAGCACTCAGGCAAAGGGGCTCTTGTTGCTTTTTTATCTTTTTTTCTGTTAGAGCCGGGAATAAATGCTCGAGAGACGGTGTTTTGTGTGGGGACTCAGATGTTTGTTAATTCTGTGTTACAGTCTCACAAGCTGTGAGTTCTAACAGAGTAAAAAACGACCTCTATCTCTTTCTTTACAAGGCCTTTTAAGGATAAACTGATCAATAAGGAAATGACACCTGAATTATTTTTACTTTTAACCCAATTACCAACCACCCCTGGCCTGCAATGTGGATTTTTCTACCCACCCAGAGCCATGAAGAAGAAGGTGAAAAATAAGGATTTACCCAACACCCTGAATCCCCCACCTTGCTTTATATTTATTACTGTATTCCAAACCCTGAAACTCTGAGTTTTG
>VZUI01055207.1:0-14245 GCA_013401135.1 Cettia cetti | reverse complement strand
ATTGGTCATCCCAGAGGGACATCAGAAGAAGGTCCGTCCCTTAAGAAAGAATGTAAACATTTCTATATTTACAAAACGTTGTTCTTCTGTTTACCAGAAGAAGCCT
Organism: Cettia cetti; assembly: GCA_013401135.1. NCBI lineage: Eukaryota > Metazoa > Chordata > Aves > Passeriformes > Sylviidae > Cettia > Cettia cetti. The sequence goes on along the minus strand of VZUI01055207.1, from coordinate 14,139 downwards.
GGGAAAGAACCCTTTTTTAACATCAACACATTCAGCTTGAAAACTCAAGACTACACTGCATTATAATCAGAAACATTATATTGCAGTTTGTCTTCTTGCCCCAAACTTGATGTATGAAGTCATTAGCACTTCATTTCCATCCTGAATCATGATATGTTCTGTTATTTCACTCAATGGCTCATTGAAAACACAGTAATATTGCAAGGCATTTTATGTCTGCAGGTTCATAAACGCATGAACTGCTGCAAAAAAAGATGAAACAATAAAAGGTTGTTTCTGCATCCAGAAAAAGTTGTGTATTCTGTAAAGAAAATCAGAACCACCTGCGCATTGCCAGTGCATAAGGTCTGTTCCCTTATCCTCTCTCCCACAATCAATTAAGACACTGTAATTTGTTTCCCAGTCTCAATGAGAAACTTTCCATTACTTTGTCTTCAAACACATGCAAATTCATTCTGCTAGCTAGAAGCAAACAACAAATCACCATTTCAACCTGCTTTTCCTGGGATGGCCACTACAAAGTGCTTTTAATGACCGGGGTGAAAAAATTAAGTATGCATGGAGAAGAATCAAAACAAAAAGTTAATACGCTTTTACTGGCAAGATGTTTACTTAACACAATTCACCAAGAAAGTCAAGTTATGGCCACATGCTATCTGATAAAATGCATCACAATTAACTGACCACCTTCCACCTGTTTACATCCTTTACTATTTAGTAAGCCAATTCCTGCAAAACAAAATAGCTCAAATCAAATTATATAAACAAATGTAAGAGTCTCAAAACTTAACCTGGACTTGAAATGCAAAAAGTTTACCTGAGCTATCGGATCCTCCTTCAGGGCTCCCACTGGAATACATTGTGGCCAGTTTTCCATCCAAGATAAATCTGAACCATCCATTACTACCATTAGATAGCTCTAGGGCTGCAGCATCACTCCAGATATACAGGCAGTCCCTTCCCCTAATGATTGACCAGTCTCTCCAGTGGTATGGTTTACCCTGCTGCAGTTCTTTAGCATCTTCCTGTGGTTCATCCTCCTGTAATAATAATGTATTAAGCAATAACAAGAACCAAAAAAACCTCCAATCCATTAAAATAAAAGGAAAAAACCCCAAACAAACAAAAAAACCCCAACACACAAAAACCACAGACGCTTTTAAAAGGAGGAGATTTTCTCTCTTTAGGAGAGAATAATTATTCAAACCAAAATAGGAACTACAGGAACTATATTTCTGCCTGTAAAACATATCCTTAAAAGTATTCTTTAATAGAATAAGATACTTCTTAGAAGTATCCTTTCACATACAGCTTTATCTACTCAACAATAACAAGTCTACTGCCTGCAATACCCACCTCTGTTCAAAACTTGAATTGTGAGAAAAGAATCACAAAATGATTGAGGTTGGAAGAAATCTCCATAAGCCATCTAGTCCAAACCCCTGCTCAGGCAGGGCCATGTATGACTCGTTATCTAGCACCTTGCCCATATGACTTCTAATATCTAACCATTAAAAAACGAAATCAGTTTCCCCAACCCTCACCCCCGAAACCTCAGGCAACCCAAGCCCCCCAGTAAAAAGGTTTAACTACACACTTAGGATTTAGCTATAAATTTCATTGAATTGGTAACAGAAGAAGTCTGTTATCCATTCAGTTCATTTGACAGGCAATAAGACTTGGAAATTGATAAATAATTTCAATATGCACTTAAGGCTTTTATTAAGTGGAATTTTTTTATATATATGTATTTGATAACAACATCTAAAGCATCCGGAATTATTTAATGCATGAACATCAAAAGAGATACACTTCTGACACGAATACTTCAGGAAGGATTCATTTTGTTTACCAACCACTTTCCAAGCACTAGACAAAATCAGGCACCCAACAACTTGACCACAAGGAAATATGAATAGGAAAATTCAGCAGATAATAATATGTTAACAGAAAATGAAGGTAAAGAAAAAAACTATAAAACAAGTGGTATAAAATAAGCATTAATTTAATATCCTAACTCCCTTGCCCTGGCCATTTTTGTAACAATGAACATTTTACTAGAAGTGTCATTTTTACAGTAACAAATGAAGCAAATATATTAGTTCCATACACTCACCTTCTCAGGTTTAGATTCCTCTTCATTTTCATCATCAGATGATGGCCCCGCCAAAGTTGACACTTTACTAATTACACCAAGTCTAGCCAGTTGGTCTAGAAAAAGATCACCACCTTTATCCACTAAATCCCTTATGATTTGCAAGGCTAACAAATGGCCATCATCATCATCCTGTAATACATTGGGATGAAAAGAAAATAACAAAGGAGATCTTGTTACTTTACACGCTGAACTGCACATGTGGTCACAGATGGACAGTGTAAAAGTTTCAGGGTTAGTTATTAACAAATATATGGAATCAATTGAGTATAACTCCCCTTTTTGTACTGGTTACATAAAGGATAACATTTTCATTCTTCCTACCTCTTGATCAAGCACTGTAGCTGTTATCTCAACCAGTATTGTGGGCAGGTTGTGGCCAGCATCAGAGTCACAAACCTCTTTCAGCAGTGCCTCAGAACAAAAATGTATCATTTTTCTAATGAGCGCAAGACTTGCTTTCCTTTAAAAGATTGTAGAAAACAAAAAGGTTCTTACAGTGATAAAACAAGCAATAATTAAAGCAACAAAAGGTTCAAGATAAGACTTCTTTTGTACTCTATGCATGTTTTGAAAACACAAGAAATTTAACCTGTTTCAGTTCTTGTTATTGGTACTAACAATAACGAATTAGTTACTATTACTAAGTCCTAGATTATCTTTAAGAATAATGCACCTCTGGTATTTTTTGATTCAACAGCACTATCAGTCTAACATAATTTCTCCTCAACCCTTTCCCAGGTAAACCTATTCTATGTCCTGTCTTTATCCACTTTTAGTGCTGGCAATTCACTCCTGCACACTTTGTCACCCTCAGAGGTATTGAGCCACTCAGTTTAGTCATATATTTCCCATGTTTCAAGATCCCTATAACTTTTAACTCTAAACATACTATTAGATCATGCAGCTTTCCACACTAAGAGCCATAATTAATCTAAAAGCAAATCACTCCTGTAGGGTTATAGAATAATTTTTTTGACTGACTTCCAAAAACATAATTTTTCTGATTTATAAAGATGACTTTCCAGTAGAGCCAACTACTTCTTGGCACAATCTGCAACAGCAATTAATCCCACATAGATTGGTAACATGGTTTCTTATTTCTTTTATTTAAAATGACCTAGTTTAAGCTTTCTATAACCAGCTCATGTAGAATCTGTCTCCACTAGAGAGCCTTTCGCATCTTCCATTTTCACCCCAAGTACCAGTAAACACTGGGAACATAAGAGATTAGAATAAATATCATATTGTAGTATAAAAGGCTAAGAGGTTATGACCAGATGCAACTCATCACAATCATTATGCCAAGCACAGTATTCCCTTTTAAGTAATAAATTAGACTACATTTTTGCAATTCAACAGAATTACAAGGAGCATCTTCTCCAGTTAACACGCTGTTAAGTAACCCTCCTGAAACCTTCTAAAAATAGCTTTTTCTAGTCTTTCTGATTTTTTAAAGAATGCACCTTGATATCATTTTATTAGTTTTCCTCTACTAAATTACATCTTTCATTACAGTGGCTACCAACAGCTGTAACCAAATCCTGATGCACAATGTATACAACACACTATATGAACATAGCATTCTTTCATCATGCTGCTACAGTCAAGAGTATGCTCTGCTCTCCCATGACTAACCACGTTTTTTCCAATACATCACTTCATCAGAAAGGAAAAAATGCTGCTTAAAATGCTAAGTAAAAATCACTCTTGCAACACCTTCCAAACAACGATTTCTTTTCAAACATATATTGCCACTAGCATTACTTAAACTTTGAGATTTACTTTGACTTTTTAAAGCAAATATTAAGAATTTGTCTCTCATGGTATTACTACCTTATTGAAGGCAACATAGTTTGTTGAAATGTTTGTGCAAACACAGGCAATAGCCTTTTCAAGTATATGGGTGCCATTTCTGGATCTCCTTTGGGTTCATTACATTCTTCCTCATCCTTGTTTGCATCTTTCTTTTTCTTCTCATCCCCTTTGTTGACAGGACACATCCAATCCCCTGGAAAAAAATTTTTTCCCAATACATTGAATTGCAAAAGTCAACAAATCAAACAAAAATCCCTTCAAAACATCCAAGTTTTCTTTACTAACATCCAAGTACCTCAACATGAACATGCATTCCTAAAAATATAAAATTTACATGTGCATGATTTCTTGAATAAAAGTATTCAATAGTAAGTATCACCGGTGGCACCAGAATTCTCAGGAACAGGGAAAATGCAATTGTCATGCAGAAAGAGAGAACACCAGAGAAGCTACCAAGGCTGACATGCTCTGAATCCACCACAAAATCCCAGTCTAGCCTGATCCCACAACTGAAGGGCAGAACAACTAGCACTGCTCATGTTCACTCAGTTATTTCTTTGGTAATTCCCCTCACTTAACAGCATCTTAAAATATTAAGGGTTTTATGCATACTTTATGGCTTAAAGAAGGCAGATTACAATTTTTTTTTGAAAATAACCTTAATTGAGTAATTTTCTAATAACTGCATAACTTAACATATATCAGCAGTTCTATTACAGCAAGTGTTACGGACTTAAATATTGCACTCACCTGGAGACTGAAGAATAGCTACTACTTCACTGTGCCCCCTTTCCCGAGCTTTGTCCAGAGGAGTTTTCCCATCTTCATCTCTCAAATCAGGATTTGCACCATGTCGTAAGAGAGTCTGAGAAGAAATATTTTTATGCATGAAAAAAATTAGGATTTCTTCTTCCAAAATAGCAAATGTGTTCTTCATACATCACTGCTCCAGTATTCTCATGCTTTTAAGTATTCTGTGCTTTTTATATCTGTAGAGCTAATATAAACTACTTTTATTCAGTACTGCCATATTGGCCCATAATAAAAAATATGTGTTTTGATAAATACTGCAAAGAATATGCAAATATTTGAAGCGCATGTGTCCAGCATATTGCACTGAAGACATTTTGAACAGAACAAGATGAAAAGTCAGCAGGTTTTGCTTTTGAAGGGTTAGTTTAAATCATACCTTTGCTACCTGAGGTCTTCCAAAACATGCTGCGTAATGTAATGAGGATGACCTCTGACCTCTGTTAACATCAGCACCCCTTTCACAGAGGAATTCTACCTGTTAGATAAGAAAAAGGAAAACAGTTTTTTCATCTTCTGTTACATAAATAATGCAACTTCTTAGGGGGCTATAAATCTAATTTACCATCTCCTGAGTTCCAAAAGCTGAGGCCCAGTTTAAAAGAGTTTGTCCTACATCATCCATAAAATTTACTTCAAAAGCTGAAAGATAAAATTAAATAAAATAGTTAAAGTTCCCAAACCAATAAACCAAAGTTGAACAGTATTCTTGAAATAAAAAGCAGGTCTTTAAAAAATTAAGCATCCTCAATAATTCTGGAGAAGCATTGATGCTCTTAATTGCAATAAAAAAGGGTGGCATAGGTTATGATTACTAACAAGACCTGTTATGTATTTAACAAAGCAGGCGAACTTGTATATAATGATTTTCAATGAACTACCTCGGCACTTGTTATGACACCTCAGATTACAAAAATCAAAGATAAAGCAAGCATCTCATTTTCTTTTTCAGAGTAGTTTTGCTTACCTCCTGTGTCAATTGCATCTATTAGTGCATCAGTATCTTTACTGCGGATGCAATCTATCAGTTGCCGATGAGAACGTTCCCCAGAACTATCCAGTCTTCGCAATCCTGGGATTCTGCCTGTAGATCCAGCACTAGATTTTGGCAGGGCTTTTCTGCCTTCAAACAGTAGCACCAAAAGAAGATCTACTAACCGCATGGTATCCAGTACACATCTCTCGTCACCCTGCAATGCACTTTCTATAGAATCTGGAAGTTCAGATCTTAGAAGATCCTGGAAATAATTAAAAGTCTGAACAATAAAAAATATACAGGGCTTTAGAAAATACTATCAGAATTGGGTTTCACTTCCATATGAAATGTTTCCTTTCTTCCCCCTCTTTAAAAAAACTTACATGTACATGTGTGTACACATATGTGTATATATATAAAAGAAGATCTATAAATACATATATGTATACCTATCTATAAAACAGCAACATAAATCTTGCATATATTGAGAGTCTACAAAAGAAAAGGCCCCATGAAAACAAAAAAGCTGTAGCATAAAAGGATTTCTTACGTGTGTTACTACTGGAGAGCCTCTACACAGGGTTGACAACAGGCTTACGATAGTTGACACCTGATTACTTAATTTGGAGTCTGCAGCTGTAGCTGGTGTTCCAGTGCTACTCCGTCCAGGTTTGCAAGCCGAGGATGGTCCTGAGGCTGTCCCACCAGCAGCTGCCATGCGAGATAACAACTCCTCAGTTAATCCATGTTTAGCTAATGGGGCTGGGTCAACTCCACGCCGTGTGAATCTGTCAGCTAATGAAGCAAAGCATCTCAAAGCTCCATCTGAAACCTAAGAAAGATGTGCAAGAAAAAACGATAAAATATCTTTTACTTAAGATGAGAAGATGCTAAGGGGATATCTACAAGAATACAGGACAGATACAAGAAACTTGATTTTGCCATGAAGCTTGATCCTTCAAGTTATATTTAAACGTCTACATATTTCTCTTAAGCACAAGAAAGTTTTCAATTGGACCAAGCCTAAAAACAGGACAAACTAGGAAAAGCAAACTTTACTCTTGGATAACTCAGATTATCCACTGAGCACCTGACACAGGGACACAGAAGAATTTTTGTGACAATAAAATACAAACTTCCAAATTTAGGTTTGTCACTAAAGAGAGGAAAAAAATCCAACCAACAACTGCACACAAAAAACCCCCAGTGACACTATGGAAATAAGGCTTACTGATGATCCTCTTAACAATCCAGCAAAAAATACTGCTGGCCAACTGCCCAGGAAAGGATCCAACACAATTTCACATCAATACTGAAAATAAAAGAAGGTTTTGCCTTTAACATCTCTCTATCTATACGTCAGGAGTGTCTCATTCTTTCAGATCAGGAGGTTTTGCACCAGGCTATCGAGGTAACTTGCTTCAGGCACATTTGATTTTAAAGATGTGCAGTAGCAAACCAGACTGATGTCAAGAAATAGTAGAAACCTTCCCCCACCAATACCTATTCTCCAAACAAACTCTGAATCACTACAGTTCTTACTCCCTAAAACGTCAACTCACCAGTCCATTTTCAGAAAAACTGTCTGCTAGCACAGACCAAGGACTTCAAGATAGTTACTCATCAACACACAGAACAAGATTACAGTGTTAGCCAGAATTCATGAAGACAAAAATCTTAAATCTCCATTAAGTTTGCAGACTTCTGGTATGGTCTGCACATGCCAAACATCCTGCATTATCAGTACTCTTTTGCACTGGATTTTTTTTCTTTAATGTGTAATGGTCACTGTTTCTGTTCTCTGGCATCTTGCTCCAGTTCTTTGACAACAGAGATAAACAATTCTGCCGATATTATTTATGTATTTTGCAAATACTCACAGATCTTTACCTTAACAGCTGTCAGAAATACACAAGAAAGTTCACTTATTTAACACATTTCACTAAGTGGCATCAGTTTACAAAGTGAAAGAGTACTTGGAAAATATTTATATTTCTTCTCCCAAATTGCAAGCGTAACACAAAGGTTAAAAACCAAATGTTATAGATAAGCTTATAGAGATAAGCTCTTGGGGTCACATGGATCTGGTCTGAACTCCTCCATCAAGTGGTGTTACTAACTGGCTGCCGACACAAAAAGTGACCAAACCCAACTGTGCAAAAGGACAAGGTAGGGAGCAACAAACTCGAAAACGGACATTACTGGAAAAATCCATAATACACATCCAACATCCACTGTAATCCTGAGGCTTGTTTAATGTGTAACATATTTCTCAAGGATTCCAGTACAGATTTATTTTCTATCATATGGGTCCCATCTTAAGCATGCTTATCTTTAAGCTTAACTGCTGAACAATTAAGTTAATTTGAACTCTCATTCAAATCTCCAATAGCCCCAGCAACTGCTTTTCTCTAACACCTTATAAAATGGGAAACAGTTAAAATGCTGCAGACTTCATGGTCTGAATTTCAAGACTACCTTGCCTCAGATGATCAATGTACTAATAAAATTATTTAATGGCTAAAAAGCATGATAGCTTGTTACAAAATGGGTGGTGTACGACACCCCCCTGAAAATTTTTAAGATTTAAAAATATTTTTTAAAAAATTATCTCACAGGCAGAAAGATTTAGTTTCCCAAGTATGCTGTGCTTAATAAACCAGACTGGAGACTGGATCTGTGCATGTAGAGAAAGGAATGAGGACAGAGGTCAGAGTGAAATGGGGACTCAGTTCTGAGTATGGACAAGAAGCCTGGCCAGGCTACAGCAAGAATTTGCCTAAATGGCAATTCCAGAGCATTAGGACAACATACACAAAAGGATTCTACTAGTAGAAAGATAATTCCTCTAGGATTAATTTTCTAGATTTTACAAGGACTACTTCACCTCAAGTTAGTAAAACTGCAATAAAGAAGTGGAGCAGCATTTCTGCTAGTATCATTTAAGCTGGCTTCCCATGTAATACTTTAGCATTGACTACAGATGTTCTTATTGCTTCTCTTAGTTTGGCAAAAGAAACACAAAGCAAATTCATTTTTGCCTCTTAGTTATGCTCAATTTTATAGTGATTGAGGTACAGTCATAGAACAATAATTACTTTAGAAACTGCCTCAAAATGTACTGAAAAAAGTTACAGGATATTTTTCAATACAGTTTTCAGAGGTTAAATAAGACTATTTTCAAACATCAGCAGTTGGAGCCAAACACTAAGCAGTGTTTTTATTCTCTTATCATTACAACTATAAAGGAAACTACTGCAATACCCAAATATAACAACTTCTATGTAAACATACAGTTAGGGAGGCTGTATAAAGTTACCTAGTCACTCCTTTATTAAACATACTGAAAGTTAAATTCACAGCACGTTGAGCCAACTATTACATTACCTGATGGTCTTCATGTTTTAATAAACTAGACAGTGATTCCACACAGATCTCTAATGAAGAATCCTGAGGCTCCATTTTGCCACACAGTCTGGATACTACAGCCATAGCTGAATGCAAAGTATCTTTATGAACAAGGTGTCCACTGTCACGAATGAATGTCAGAACACAGTTCAAACCTCCAGCTTCAAACACAGCTCCTGACTCACGGGTACAGATTAATTCTAGCACCTATGCCAAAAAGAAATTTAATTTAAATGAAGTACACACAAAATGTAAGTTATTTTCTATCCATAGTCAGATACTTATATCCATCTACAGAACTGGTTAAGAAAATGAAACAACAGGAAAAAAGAAAAAGCCCTCTCTTCTTGGACACCCAGAATGGGCCAAAGCCTCCAGTAGTCTACTAGTTAGTAGTTACAGTTTTCTTCAAAAATACAGGAGCAATACAAGAACATCCCCCAAAGGCATGGTCCTAACAGGTGTTCATGAAGAGATAATAATCTCTCATCCTGGGAGAAACACATAAACTGAGTGTTTTGAAACTTGTAAGAGCACCATTACCCCAGTGATGCACTTCTGAGTCGACTGGAAATACTAAATAGAAAATACATGCATAGATTCTGATACCATGGTAATCAAGAACTCCAATTATATGCTACCACACGGCCACGAGTTATGCTTTAAATGAGAGATTGTAAGGGTCTTCTAAATTTCTCTAAAAACTTCACAAGAGTGCAGGGGAGCTATATCTAGTGCTATTGAAAAGGCAACAGACAATTTTTTTTACACCAGGTAATTTATCTATATCTGGAGCAATTCTTCATTTCCTTAGTAGCATAAAAATAGCCCTTGGCATTCTATTAGCATTCTAGTAATATAAGATAAACAGGAAATTTCTTCTAATATTTGTTGTTTCCTTTTCTATACTTTTTTTAAAAGAAAATCAAGTGTGAAGAGCACCAGACTGACAGTAAGAATAAACAGCATTTGTTGGCATGTACACTTCTGTCATACTCTATGTTTTTGAATCACATTTTAATTAAAAAAATAGGATTAGAATATGAGGATGCTCTTCAGAAATAGCAAATTATCCAAGTCCTTCTTAAAAACAAGAGGTTCTTAAGCATACTTACCTTCACACATTGCTCAGCCAAATCTCTGCTCGTTCTGTTGTTAAGTTCAACAACTACTAAACGATTACAAAGTGCTTTGATAGCTCCATCCACCCCCACAATCCTACGGGTGCACTCAGCCGATACATCCAGGTAATACGTTATGGCACGAGCTGTTACTTCCAGTACATTGTCTGGAGCACTTTCATCAAGAAAAATTTTGCACAGTGCTGGCAAAAAAGTTCGAGGAGGGCATCTGCAGGGAAAAAACCACAACATGTTACTATGTTGTGCACACTTCTCTACATTAAGCAATTTCATACACTTCCACATGAATGCTTTCCATGCACACATCATTCGCTCAACTAGCTTATAGTTGGTACAGAACATTCATTTAGAACACTATATCTCATACAGAGATGAAAATTCAAATAGGTAATCTGAAAAGATGTTGCATTAAGAAGCCACCAAAAAAAGATACTCTAGAAATTTTACAGTCATAAAGGGGAAAAATTTCTCTTGATGGGATTCTTTTTCTAAGAATTAACCTCACATCACCAAACAGAATGCTCGTTTTCTTAACAAAGCTTCAAGGTTCATGATGATTAATAGCTACTTAATCATAAAATTTTATACACAAAGACTAAAGATTTTGGGTTTAATACACAATTTAATTTTGAGTGGTCCTTCTTCCCTATGTTATTTCCCTTGTCTTTTTATCCTATTTCAGTCTCCCCCACTAGCCGCTGCCTCATTTTTCCCCTTAATCACACTGAGAACATATTTAATTAATGTAGATTGTGTCTATTGCATTTTTTCTCCATATCTATGTCTCAGTAGCCTCTAGTGCCCCTCCTTATTATTAGCCTCATTTTCATATGCAAGAATGGTGAAGAACATCCCCAAAACTTCAAAACAAAAAAGCAAGCTGCAACGTTCCTCCTTCTATTCCTCTGATATTACAGAGTAATATAAACTGAGATAATACTTTTCATTATTAGAACAGTTGTGGATAAGACTGATTTGGATCAAAAGTTCTAAGACATGGAGCTATACTTCAAGTCAATTTATCTTCCAGCAGCATATTTAGCATAGCTTGGCATTATGATGGCTCACCACAGTGGTAAAAGACTTCCAAGGCGATGGTGGGGAATTAAGTGAAGGGGATACATGCTGTAACAGTAGTCAAAATAGCTGGATACCTCAACCCTAGATGTAGGAGACCAGACTAAATCTACAGGAAGCAAATATTGCAACTTTTCCTTCATGTAGGGTTTTGGTATTTAAAAGGTGGCCCAAAACTTTTCTAAATCCAAAGAAGAAAGAATAACAACATGTTTTTTAGTCTGGAAGACAGGTGAAGTACTTGTTGATGAATCATTCTGAAGACTCAGAGGTCATTCAGTATCCCATCTGGTATGCAATGACTCACACAAAACCACCAAATCCTGGGACAGCAAAATGCCTTCAAGATCTTACCATGTTTTATGAAGTAGCTACTAATACTGCCTGACAAATAAATATATTACCCAACAATACTTAAGGACAAATTAATAAGTGAAGCTTCAATAAAGCTCAATCACATATGTAAAACTTACTGGCCTATCCAGCCTGGACTGTCTGTTGTTCTAAAGAAATTGGTTATTTAACTCTACATCTTTACGAAGGGTTTATACAGTAACTTTGCATTTTAGACACAAGAAGCATTTCAGTATATAAAATTTAAAGTGGACAATGTATTCAAGGGTTTTGGTGTTGGATCTTTTACACAACACCAGGCAGATCACTAAAACATCACTATGAACAATGTTGTTCAAACTATACTGCAAGAAAAAAATCCAATAAACACAAATCTTAAGAAGCCCCAAACAACCCAAACCCACACACATATTACCAAGTGGAAGGTAGGGAGCTCCACTGCCTATTTTAATACTGGCAAGAGTAGTACACCATTTTTCTTAGATGGCCACATTGCTGTATAAAGTTAAAAGCCATACTTAGCATATCTAAAACCTACCTTTTTTTCTATGATAAAACAGCTTATAAAGAAACACAACACAACTGGAAGTCGGCTGTATTTTTTTAATAGGAAATTGAAAAAGGAAATTAAAAAAAGATTGAAATTCCTGTCCTTGAAGCACCTATGAGCCAATTACCCAGCAGACACAGTAAAATACTAAGTTACTAAGAGCGTATCATTTAGATTGAATTCTTTGTCAGCACACAAATGCCAGTGCACCGTATCAGCGATGCTGTCCTTATAAAAGCACAGCTCTCCAGCACAAACTTAAGGGTTGAGGGTTTTTTAAAATGACCTTTCTGCCAGAACCTCTAAGTACACTAATCAGAGACCACTTTTTCAATCAGCAAGTATGGAACAATCTCCACTTGCTGTCAATACATTTGTTTTCTGACTTAGAGGAATGATTTCCACTCATCCCATAAGAAAACCAGGCTACATCACAGAATCAGAGAATGGCCTGGGTTGAAAGGGACCTTAAAGATCATTCAGTTCCAATCCTCCCACCATGGGCAATGACACCTTTCACTAGACTAGGTTGCTCAGAGCTCCACCTAACCTTGCCTTGAACACTTCAAAGGATGGGGCACCCACAGCTTCTCTGGGCAGCTATATTGGGTTTGTGTGACCAGGTTTTGGTAGCAGAGGGAGCTACAAGGGTGGCTTCTGTGAGAAGCTGCCAAAAGCTTCCCCCATGTCCTGCAGAGCCAATGCCAGGTGGCTCCAGGATGGACTTACTGCTCACCAAGGCTGAGTCAATCAGGAATGGTGGTAACTCCTCTGTGATAACGTATTTAAGAAAAAAAAAAAAAAGTCATTGCACAGATGTAATTGTGGCCAGAGAAGAGGGGAGTGAGAATATGTGAGAGGAACAGCTCTGCATACAACAATGTGGAGAAGGGGCAAGAAGAGCTGGAGCTGAGATTCCCCTGCAGCCCATGGAGGACCATGGGGATGCAGAGACTCACCTGCAGCCCGTGGAGCAGAACCAAACTGGAGCAGATGGATGCCCAAGAGAATGTTGCAAAGCCAGGGGAAACCCATGCCGGAGCAGACTGTGCCTGGAGGACTGCACCCCATGGAAGAGTGACCCACATTGCAGCAGTTTGTGCAGAACTGTTGCCCATGGGATGGACTCACACTGAAGAAGTTCCTGGAGGAATTGGAGTTCCTGCCTCTATGGGAGGAACTCCACACTGGAGCAGGGGAAGGACTCCTCTTCCTGAGCAGCAGCAGGAACAATGAGTGATGATCTGACCATAACCCCTATTTCCCATCTCCCTGCACTACTGGTAGAGGAGGAAGTAGAGACTGAGAAGGAAAAAAGGGTAGGGGAGAAGGTGCTTTTAAGATTTATTTTACTTCTCACTATTCTGCTTTGATTTTGATAGTAATAAATTCAGTTATATCCCAAATTCAACTTTGGTTTTCCTATGACAGTATCTAGTGAGTGATCTCTCTCCCACCCCTTATCTCAACCATGAACCCTTCATTATATTTTCTCTCTCCCATCCATTGCAGAGGGGAACAACAGAGTGGCTTTGGTGGGTTCCTGGCATCTAGCCAGGGTCTATCCCCTACAGTAACCTTGTTCTGTCATCACACGCTCATGTAAAAATACCCTCTCCAGCTTTCTTGTAGGCTCCCTTCAGCTACTGGAAGGCCATAATTAGGTCAGCCCAAAGCCTTCTCTTATCCAGGCTGAACAATTTTCTCAGCCCTTCCTCACAGGAGAGATGCTCCATTACTCTAATCTTCATGGTCCTCCTCTGGAGTCACTCCAGCAGCTCCATGTCCTTCCTGTGCTGGCACCCAGAGCTGGGTGCAGCCCTGCAGGTGGGGTCTCAGCAGAGCAGAG
>VZUI01055200.1:0-10201 GCA_013401135.1 Cettia cetti | reverse complement strand
CCTCCCTCAACTCCCAGAGTGGGCTGGAAGTTGTGTTTTCCCTTTCTGTGATAATGATGCAAACCCACCATGAACTGGCCACACCAGCTCAGTTATTCGTTCAGCTTTAGTTAGCTTGAGCTCAACAGTGACCTTTTCCCCAAGACCTCAAGAGCACTTTGAAACCTGAGGTCAGGGACCCTCATGCCTCCATGGATGCCAGCCTGCGCACATTATATATTACAAGGGCAGTAGCCAAGTGAGAGAGCTCTTCCTCCAGCCATCTGCAAAGGACTCAGCAGTGGCAGTGGCACTGCAGCAACTCTCAGTCAGAAAAGGCTGATTTGTGGCAGCTCCCTCTTCACACTGAGACTGCACTGATCAGGAATATAAATGCTGCTAATCCTCTGCATTAATACCAGCAGCTTTGATCATCTTTCCCCATTATCACTCCCTTGCTGTTAATAAAAGTGATAACCATGGGGAGAAGGGAAGGGGTACTGGACTAATCAGCTTGCAGTTAGCAGGGCTGTAAGGAAACTGATGGGTCTGGAGACCAGAGAACTGAGGGAATCCTGGAGAGGTGGTGTTAAATAAACACTTTTGTTCATGCAGGATGGAAAAATGAGACACCCAAGGCAACTTCCTGTTACTGACAGTGCTCCTGGACTACAAGGAGAAGCCCAAGATGAAATTTCTAGTGGGAACTTTCTACCAGGCCATGTTTCTCTTCTATCTGAAGCAGTTGGCTGGGTGGCTTCCAAGTTTATTTGAGTTGGTGGTAGGGCAGAGAGGCAGGGAGGGCACTACGTTTCCAAAGAGTAAAATAGGAATTTATATGTTTCTGCTCCTTCCATCTCCTTCAGGTTCACACATATCCTGAGCTCTCTTGTTCTATTGTGTCTAGCTATTCTATTGGAGTCTCAACTACAAAAGTCATGCCCAAGCTTTGGAGAGACTTTTCTTGGGAGAGGAGTGGAGGCAACGTATTTCCCTATGTGGATCCCTACTGATAGCTCAAGCAGACTGGGCCAAACAGATAGTGATTGATAGTATTTGCTTATGATGGTTCCTGACGGCATTTTGAAGAAGAATGGAGAGGATAACTAATTTTCTCACCAGAATCTTAGCTTTTGAACAAGATAATTGAGTCTCTTGCCTTCATATTGAAAAGATAAATGTGCCTTGAGAATGGGCAATCGTGTCTGATTGTGTCTACAGAGAGCCCGAGAATAATGAAAAGCAGGTGCATCACTTGCACATTAGTTACCAACTTCCCTGATAGACACTTTAAGTGGCCCCATTATTAACCAGTCACTGCAGGGCTGGAAGGGCAGGGACATCCATGACACAGAAGTGCAAAGGATCTATAGGAAATGGCACCTCATTCAGGTTTTGAGTGTCTCACTTAGAGCTGGATATTGAGCAGAACTTGGGAGAGTACCAACAGCCCTTGGTTTTGGACTGACTGTAGTTGAAAGCAAGTCTGAGAGAGGCATACAGGGATCCCTGGACCCAGATGTGGGGGAATCATGTCAAGTATCTGAGGCACTGAGGCAGAGTGAGTGAAGAGTGGAGCAGGACAGTTCCTATGAGCCCAACACCTCCTCCACATTACTCACTCACTGGCATCTTGTTTTCTTGGAGGGAAAGATGGCTTCATTTGGTATCACCTTTTCCCCCATTAATTTTCCTGGTGCATCTTCTGACCTTTACTCCTTCAGAAACACTGACCAAACAGCTGCCTTTGCAGAGACTGTTCTCTTCTTGTTTTGCCTTCAGCTTGCTTGCTCTGCCCCCTCCAATCCCCACCCTTCCCACCGAGTTGCTGAGGAGTGGGATGGGGCAGGTGCAGTAGCCCTTATGTTTTGCTTTGAAACCACTCAGGCTGGGGTCCACCAGGAGAAACAGAGCTCCCCTGTTCTGAATGGAGGCCAGACAGCAGCTCTGCTCCACCCCTGCAGAATGAAGCTGTGAAAGAACAATATCCTGCAGTTAGAGGAAGCTGTGCCCACATCCATCTATCAGTGCAAGCCTCCATGGTTGGATCAAAGCACCAGCTGGAGCCTGCCCAGTGCTTTTGTTCCTGACTGCTGCTTGCTCAGCCCCCTCCACCCAGAGTCCTTCCCCACTGTATTATTTTCACTCTCTCCTTTTTCTAGTGGCATCAAGCCCAGAGATTTCACAGGAAAGGGCAAATGGGCTGGGACTCATTTTAGCAGCAAAAGGGAACTTGCAAGAGATTCACAAACTTCTGGATGGGGCCAGAAGGTCTCTTTTTCTGCAGCAGCTGGTTGGAGATAGCAAGAGCAAGATTTGCCTGAACCTTTGATAATTAAACTCTCAGCTGCCGAAGAGCTGGCTGCCTGGCTGCCAGATAAATGCTGTTTCCCCTGAATTAGTGTGGAGCCAAAGTGACATCCAATGGCTGGTTAGGCTCATCAAACTGGCTGTTCTATACAGCTTTCCCAGGGGATGGAGCCCAGGCAGCCATTTGCCAATGGAAAAAGGTAACTACTAATTCCAGGCACGTATCATCCTGCTGAATTTATCACATCTGCAGTTCAGGTACTTTTAGACTTCCTGATGTCATAATACTCCTTTATACAAGAGCTTTCAGGGAAAGCTCCCAAATATGCATTAACAGAGATGTAATAAGACAGGTCCTGTATATTAAAGAGCTACTGCCAGCTCAAATTCAGTCCCAAATTTAGGGTTGAAATGAATGAACTATTATAAAGCCTGACACCATCAGAAACATTCTTGTACTACTTATTTTTTGGACAGAAGTTGGAAGAAAAATTGTGGGGGTGCTATTTCTTTAGGGGAAAGCAAATGCCACCTGCAGGGCCTGCAGACAGCTGTAAAGTAACAATCGAAGAGCCAAGCACTGATAAACATGAGCCGAGTAGTAAGCCTCATCCCTCATGCTGAGAGAAATGGAAAATGCAAACAAAGAGCTAGAAAGAGTGGAGAGCAAATTGGTTTTCAAAAACTCTTCCTGTTTCAGTCATCTCAGGTACTGCTGGATGCAGAGTCCCAGAAGCGTGGTGCTGGGTTTTAAACAGACAAAGCCCCCTGTGCTCCAGCTGCCTGTGCCAGGACAGCGAATTATTATTGCAAGGTCACTGATGCACTTTGTTATGTGCTGGGCAGGGTCCTTGCTTGCTAAGAAAGGGCAGTTTTAAGTCAGATGAACAAGGCTAAAGAGCTGCACAAAAGCTGACGCTGAGAAACAGATATGAACACCAGCAGTGCAGAGGTTGTTATCCCCACAGGGTGATGGCACACTACCACCACGAGGGAAATGCAGTGACCACAGCGGAGTTGGAGCAGGAAAAGAGAAAGTTTAATTTTTTCTTTCAGCTTATAGATTTTTAGAAAAGAGACCATATTGGAAGACTGAAGTTCAACCTCTTCAATTCCACTGGTCTTAGAAAGCATCCATCAGATGCTTTCTGTCCCTCCTACAGAAAAGAATGTAAACAAGATAGATGTTTACAAAAAACATTGCTTTGTTTACATGAGGATGTGTGAGAAAATTCTGACTCCAGTTGTGAAGGCAGAAAAGCAGGGCGACATCATGATGGGAGTTTTGTCTGTCCCATTTAGGAGATACCTGGAATGAACCTCCTTGCTGAGTCTGATGCTGTGAATCCTAAGAGGCCTCTGACATTGGCAAAACTTGGTGGATGCGTGGGAAGAGCAGCAAGGACTGGGGGAGCTGAGCTGTGTGTGACACAGCTCCCACAGTGAGCCCAGGCAGCAAGGAGAGGGCTCCATGCTTGGCATTAAATAATGGAGGAGGCAGGGTGGTCTGGCAGGACATGGCTCCTGTCTGCTGTTATTGAACATCTACTCACCAGGACTAAATGATCTGCTAGCATTTAAATAGTAAATATCAATAAATCATCTGGAAGTGTGCCCATCTCAAGCCTGATGACTGCGTGCTGGTGAGGGCTATGCTCAGGACCACCTGCACTGGCAGCTCCCACTACTCAATCCCCCCGCCACACACACACATACACACACACACACACAGAGCATGAAGGTTAGACATGAACAGATCCTGAAGGCTACTTGCACTGACATTTTCTTTGAGAAAGCATAGAGAAAGGTCCTCAGTCCCAGAAATTCATAACTAAAACATTTGTTTCAGCACAAACCCCATGCACCTTGGTGCTGGAAACACATATTTGTCTGCAAAATCAAAACCTTTCAAAACCATGTGTAATTGACTGATCAGCCTGATTTGCTTAGCTTTCTTTTGTGAAGGCCAGGCTGGAGGTAAGAGTTTTGATTCCCTCTTTGAGCTGGGGAAGAATTTCTTTCCCAGCAGTAGTCTGCTTGGCCACCTGTACAATGCCTTGCAGCTCGCAGCTATGCCATGAGAGCTGATTACACCTTGGCTGACCTGCCTTGACATTTAGTTGTTTAGTAGAGCCAGCTCTTTGGTTACAGTAGAGAGAGCTTGTTTGTTTCACCCTATCAGGGATTGAAAGGGCAACTAATATTGACTAAAGGCAAGTGGCTCTGCAGTACAAAAATGGGGTCTCCTGAGACCCCCCCCCCCCCCCCCCATTAGCAGTACTCACAACTGGGACCGGCAAAGTTACAGGTTTTCATTAACAAGAGTGTTTTTCTTAGTGAAGGACTTTGATAGGGATCCAAATTGAAGCACAGAAGATAAGGATGCTTGGCATAACTCTTCTAAGAGAAAAACTGGCAGCAGCTGGTATTCAACACACACCAAGAGCTTAAAATGGCCATTCTTTGGTTCCTGTTCTCGTTTAATTCAGGCAGCTGTTGTGGGTACCAGAAGCACTGCAAATCAAGGGTATGACTGGCAGCTGTGGCAGAATAGTTGCCATGTGCATCATGAAAAATGAACTTGCTCATTGGATAACCAACCTCCTAAAAGAGCAGAAGCCTAGTCTTCTGTGGCCAGGGGAACCATGCTGAGCAAGTGGCAAATGAAGACCAGCATCAGGCTCTGGTTTTGTTTAGCTAACTAATTTTAATTTCACAGCTGGGGATTCTTATTATAGCAGGATTCATTCCACATCTCTGTCACTGTGTGGTCGGATGATGATCTGGTGTGTGGGATCTTATGTTTAGACCTCAGCATCACTGTCTTTCCTGAAGAGCTGAATTTCCTCTTGGTGAAAGTGACATAGCTCCACGGAAATGCAAATGCTCCAAGGGCTGTGCTGATTTACTTCAGGCAAGTTGCTGGTTCAGTTTTCTATTTTATGTTCTGGAGATATTTTTACTCTGTATCTCTACTGTGGCCTCCAAGCAAATCCAGTTTTAAACTCCTCACAGGGCTCCCCTAGTTACGTCCCTCAATTGAAATCACAATTGCTGATGATGCTACAGGGTTTTCCCATCATAGGTGATTTTGAGAGTAACTGCCCCAGAACACGGTGTGCAGTTGTGGGAAATCTTAGCTACCCCTTTTGGCTTTTATCAGTCCTTTTTCAAGTATATGATGGCTTTATTTCTCCAGGATAGAAAGACACCCATCTGATTTGTCTGGAAAAGCATTCCGCTAAGATAAAGCACAAAAAAATACCCAGAAAAGTCTGACCTTCTCCTGGCCAGTTCCTTTCAGTTCCCTTGGTAACCATCACCTTGACGTCGTGGTATTCAAAGACAACTTCTTGACTTTCCAGAGAATATAACAAAGAGCCGTTCAGGCAAGGTCAGCAGGAACTGGGAAATGTGTTCCCTTTGCTCCCTGGAAAGAGGCAAGGTGTCAGGCAGGGAGGTGACTGGTAAGGGGTAGGCTGCTATTCCCTCCTCAGGGACTGTGACCTGGTTTTGGGGAGGTATGAGAATGGCTAAGGGGTTTTCTCTTTTCCTCTCAATTCCCTTCTTGCAGACCTGGCTGGGAGAATGGCTGGGTCAGTTCCCTGGCATCTCTCAGTTGGGCACTCTGGGGAAAGCTTTAGCCTTTGAATGAAATTATGTTCTCTACCACTGCAGTGGCTCCTTGCTGGGGATTGTTTCTGCCAGGTGGTCATTCTCCACCAGGGCAGCACACAGACACTTCTGCCCTCAGTGGGGATTGGGGTGGGCTCCCAGGCCAAGCACTGTGGGAGAAGTGGTGCCATTTATTGGGAAGCTTGGGAAACCAAAATGGCCTTTGAAGTCTGGCACTGCTCCTTGAACCATTTTGGGTCAATTTCTTCCCAGTTGTTGCTGTGCACCAAAGCATTGCAGTACAATCCTGCGCTTACACAGCACCTCCAGGAAGACCTCCCCGGAGGACAGTAATTTTCACGTGCGATTGCTTTGTTGTGTCAGTCTGGGAATACAACTCCCTTCACTTCCTTGCCTCAGGAGAGACCAGAAGTCCGGCCAGCATTGCTGAGTTTGCCAGTTCACAGAGAGGTCCTGTTGCATCCACAGAGAGTCCTACCCAGTCAGTATGCAGAGTGGGTATCTTCCAACGGCTTCAAGTGAGGGATGAAATGGAAGCATAGATGACAGTCAGGGATCCTCCATTTGGCATTGGAATATACAGGCAGCAGCCCATGGTTGCCAGCTCCTCCTGCCTTGTGTCCTCCATGCATATTTAAAGCACACATCTGCACAAACCTCTACCCTTGTCACTGCAGATATACAATATACATAAAACGTGCTCTTGCATTTTTCACAGGTACTTGTTCATTTATCAAAGATGCAATCTCTGTTGGCATCAATATAATAAAGGGCTTCTCAAAGCAGTACTGCCAGGAGCCCTTTTCCCCACGGAATGTAAGGCTGCCATGAATATGACAACAAGTCAACATGGGATAATGCTGCATCGGAGGGGAAAAATTCTGGGGACACGAAAGGTGTTGTAAGTGCAGGTTAGGGAACATGGAAAACTGTGCAAGTGCAGTGACTTTCACTTATCCCTTGGGCAGTTACATATTAGTCATCTTCTCTGTTTTATACATGACCAAAAGCAGGAAGGGCATGGAGGAGATAAGTGATGTTTCTCTTACCTAGCAACAGCTATTTATAACCAAGGGAAATCAAACCTGTGTTTGAACTGCTGCCATATGCTGGGCTCCATTCATCATACCAGCTTAGCACCTTTGGGAGCTGGTCTGGCCAGAGGAATCAGCCAAACATGATCAAGCTTCAAACTGAAAGCTGTGTGATGAGGTTGCTTGTACATGTAAGTTTCTGCTGAATTCATTTTTGGTGTCCTTTGGGTCCCATTACTTTCTTTGGCTGGGGGATTGTGAACACCCTTAGGGCTGAAAAGGATGGTAAATCAGTGCTGTGGTTGGTATTCCTCAAAAAGCCTTCACACAAGGAGTCAGTGTGCTCACGTGCATCAGCTGAGCATGAACTGCTTGATGCCAATCCCTGCATTTAAAGGAGGCCTCAGATTCCTGCTCAGCTACACAGAGACCCTTTATCTGTTCTCCAGCCATTTTAATGCTGTGGATGATTTATGGTTTCATGCAGAAAAACACACAGAATGCCTGCATTCACATGTCTGTGAGGAGGTCTGCTTCCCATTTGTCACTCAAATTCACCACTTGGGAGTCTGCTTGGATGATTATCTCTTGACAATGAGGTATTGGCTGTGATCTGGGATTGTTTCCCCGTATTTATGCTATGGTCCTAACCATGAGGTTTTTCACAATTTCTTTTTGTTTCCTCAATATTTGGCCAAGTGTTAGGTCTTAGTGAAAATGCTTACAGATCTTGACACTTCATAAACATGAAAGTGAATGACAATTTGGATTATTTGGGTTGGTAAGGCTGTGCAATGCCTTGCTTGTCCTTCCCCAAAGTTACTCTTTGAGACATGAAAATCCTTTTTTCCATCCCTGGCTACGTTTATACTGCCTTGTTGAAGCAAAACAGTTTCTCTTAAGTGTTCAGTGGCCTTTAATGCTGGAGGATGTGAGAATCTTAGTCACGGGGGTATTCATCCTGACAGTGGCTTTGTGAGGTGCTACAATGCTATTATTTTCCCCTATTTACAGAGGGAGAACAACATACCAATGGTTTCATGAGCCACTTGGGACAGTGCAGATTTAACCTGGCTACCTGTAGGTCATTGTGTTTTGCTGGCTGGATGCCTGCAAGGCATCTTACTCTCCTGAGTATAACTGGTTCTATGACACAAGGGAGTATTTTGGTGATGGTTCCTGCGGTATCCTCCCATGGACCTGGCATGAATTACGAAGTTCAGCTGACAGAAGACCATTTAAAAGCTGCTCTCAGCTGGCAAAGCTAAGAAAAACTAGCCCACTCACTGTGGGCAAGCCCTGCAGATGGAAGGAGTTTTTTCCCCTTCCCCATCATGGTGAGAAGTGCATCACATCCTGGCAGAACAGCAACATCCCAGTGCCAGCCAACCTCCACAGAGCAAATGGCATGTGGTGTCAGGGAATGCTTTCAAACAGCTGGCTGGCAGAAGAGAACTTATCCAGATGAGTCTGAAAATTTATATGCACAGCTGATATTGCTGGAAAGCAGAACTGGCATGGGAATAGCTCACAAAGTGGGGATGCAGGGGAATCTTCAAATAAGGCTTTTATCTATCAAACAATTCAATCAGCTTGGGTGAAGCATGAAAGGGTGGCATACACTGAAGCGAGGGGAGAAAGGGGACTTTTTTGCTTCTATTTATATACCTGAGAAGCTGCCCTGGCAATGAATAATTGCAAATAATAATCATAATATCAAAACCAGAAAGGGCAAAGAAAGAGCAGCTCCCTCCCTCCCCCTCTCTGGTGCTGGTGTTTGAGATGTCACTCAGATATGAAGTTGAACCTGCTTCCAATGGAAGGAGACTGGCAGTCAGTGTATCTTTATCACAATCTCTTTCATGCTCTGATGAGCTCTCTACCCTGTGCAGAAGCAGCAGCACAGAGAGAGATGCCAACCTGTCTCTGAGCAAACAGAAAGACTTGGGCTGAAGCCTTATCTGGTTTGAAGAAGACACCTTGTGTGTTTTTCCAAAGTTGGCTGCTGTCTATTTTTTATTTTCCCCCTGCTTTGTGCTGAAGCATGTGATGGCCTGTGACTTTCTCTAGCTAAAAGGTCATTGATTTTTCACGTGGAAGAATTATCAGGTTCATCATCTTTTGCAGATTATAATGAAGAGTATCCTTTTTCTGCTTCCTGCAATCTCAGCACTGGTGTCTGAGCTTGGAAGGGAAGCTTGAAAGTAGTTTGTTTTTTACACTGGAAAAACCAGTGTTGTGCTCTGGTGGACTGTTGCAGGGAGGTCTCTGGTCTGGTACAGAAGACAGAAATCTGTTGTGTTGATGTGCTGACCCTCTCTAACTCTGCTTCTCTGGGCCAAGGGAATGGCCACTCAACCCAGCGTGCTTAAACCATTTCCCTTTTCATTTTTGGCCAGATGAAAGGAAAAGCTCTGGGCAGAAACTCTGGACCCATCCCTTTTTGAACCACACTTAAAGGGGAGCTTTGAACCTTGTGATCACCAGCTTAGTACATCCTCACTGTGCCATTGGGAGATGCCCCTCCTTGGCAGAAGAGACCTGGAGGAGGGTACAAGCTGTGGTTCCCAATCTGTGCTCTGAGACTTGCAATGGGGATGGTGAGGGAAAAGCCTCCCACGGGCACAGCAGAGGCTTCAAAAGGAAGGATTACTGAGACAGTTCAGTGGCAAAGGGAATCCAGCTCTGAGGAGAAATCACATCCCACAAGAACGAGACTGGACCTGTCCCTCTTCCCTTAACAAAAGCTTTTCAGAATTTCACCCCATTTCATCAGTTTGAAATTTCTGTTCTGGTTTTGGAGAAACTGGAATCAAAGGCCATGACTTCAGATGATGCATCATACACTAGGTCCTGAGTGGAGAAACACTCACTTGTGAACCCACTGCTGAACTGAGAGCTGGGATGGAGGTGCATAACTCCAAGTCCCTTATTTTTTATCTGAAGACCCCTGTCCCCTCTTTTTGTTTGTCCACATCAGTGATTAGTCAACAACATGAGGAGAGATTATTTATAAACTTCTGTAATGAGCTTGTCTTGGTTTGAAAGACAGGTATCTGTTAAGGAGGGGGCAGGACCTCCTTAGGGAATGTGGAATTCAAATCCCCTCCCTCCAAATTATTATAATTTAGGAAATCAAAGGGGCTTTCAGGCAGAGTTACGGGAATAGGGATAACAGTTCTTTACTAGTATTTGTAACAATGCAAACAAACAATAACAATTATAGCTGTAATATTACACAG
>VZUI01055191.1:0-16070 GCA_013401135.1 Cettia cetti | reverse complement strand
CCGGCCCCGCTCCCCGCTCCCTGCCCGGCCCGGCCCCGCTCCCCTCCCGCCACCCCGCCCTGCCCCGCCGTGGGGAAACCCGCGCCCGGCCTGCGGGAGCGCCGCTCCGGCCCGCCCCGCGCCCCGCCGGGTGGCGGTTCGCACGTTTCTGCTCCCATCGCACATCTGTGCGGGAGATTACGGCCCGGGTTTAGCGGTGTGACCTGCGAGAATAAATCCGTAATCTCCTGGAAGGGCTGGATGGGGAGAGGGTGAAGCCGGCAGCAAAGAGGAGCCGTGGGGCCCTGTCCCAGCAGTGTGTCCCCAAAAGAGCATCGTCCCACGGACGATGGCTGTCGCCACTTCCCTGCAGAGGTGATGGATGTTATCACTTCTCCCCCCAGACGATGGCTGTCGCCGCACACACAGACCCGGTGGCTGTTCCCCACAACCCGCTTCCTTCAGGAACACGCCAGGAATTTGGCCCGGGCGCAGCAGCTGCCTCCTCACCTCCTCCCCTCGCCTTCCAGGAGCAAACTGCAGCGGCACAAAACAACCGCTCCTCCTCGCGGGTCCCTCTGGCTGCCATAAGCGCACGGTGGCAGCTGAAAAACGGGACACACCGTCAGCGCCAGCCCCACGGAGCTAAGCAAACCCAGTCCCGGCGCAGAGCCCGGCACCGAGCCAAGAACGAAGCGCCCCAAGCCACCCCGGGCTGGGACGCGCACGGACGGGCCGGCGGTGACCTCTCCGCCCAGCCTGTGACAAGCGGCCGCATTTGCGGATAATCCCCGAGCGGCTGGAATTCCCCGTTCCCCCACGCTGGGCCGTCCCGGCGGGCGCGGAGGGGAAGCCGAGCCCCGCTCCCACCGAGCATTGCTGTCAGCTCAGCCGCGAAACGCCCCCGGGGCCCGGGCCAGCGCCGTCCCGCCGCCGCGGGAGCGCGGCCCCGCACGCAGCTCCCGGGCAGGACGGGCTCCGGCCCACGCCTGATGTTAAAAAGTTCATCCACCTGTGTTTTCCAGCGGGTGGGTGCGGGCACAGGAACCTGACACCAGCTCAACCTTTTGTCTCTTGTTTTTTCAATCCTCTAAAGCACGATTCTCTCCATCCTCACACCACAGCCTAATTCAGGCTGAGTCACCGCCTTCAAATATGGTTTGTGAGCCACATTTTTTTGGATGAGGCCTCCTAATTATAAAAAAGGATGTAATACTAATTACATGCTTATCTTGTAGGCAGGATATAAAGTTTAATGAGCTGTCATTTACGCCATATGCACGCAGCCCCATAAAAGCATGAGATGTTATTATTTGGATTATGCTCCCTAATTCTACCCTGCACAAAGCTACAGGAGCACTATTTTGGTTTTATCCTTCTCCATCACCATTGTTCGTATTTTAAAGTGTTCCAGCACTTACTGCTAATAGAGAAGAACCTGTAACTAGATTTATAGGACACTGCCTTAGAGGATGTGAATATCTGGGGCTCAAAATTGAACTTTTTTCAGCTTTTTTCCAGAATCACAGAAAAGGATTATGCTTAGACTGTCATTTTCTGATGAGGACAGAATCGAGGCCATAAAAAGCTCTGCCACACTTGAAACACCACACATACCACTGGAACTGAGGCCTCAGGCAGGCAGTGAGGAATCTTCTCCCCTTTTTCTGGCTTCATCCATCAGGAGACATTCGTTGTGTTTGAGCTCCAAATGTGGGAGCAGGGCAGCAGGACTGGGGAGGAACAGCCATGGACATCTTCCAGCCTCCTTTTCCTAGGATTTGTGTATCCAAATTGCAAAAGAATATCACAGAATATGCTGAGTTGGAAGGGACCAACAGCAATCACAGAGCCCAGCTCATGGCCCTGCACAGAACACCCCAAGAATCCCACCACATTCGTGAGGACATTTATCACTGAAGGGAAAAATAAGCAAACAAACGCCCCAGACTTCCACATCCTCCTGCCTGTGGATAACAACAGCTTGCACTCCTCTGTAATCCCTGCCATATTTGCCTGCTTTGATTTATTGTTTTAAGCAGCTGGGCTGTCTCACCCCAAGTGAGCCAGGTCAGCTGGACACCGTGTAGGGATCCAGCAGCACTGGACAGAGCCCTGGCCACCGAGAGCCCGTCCCACTGGCCACAGCCAGTCCTCCTCTGAGCCTCTGCAGGGCTGTGCTCACACATCCTTCCCACCGATGAAAGCTGTGGCTGCCCTAAGCCCACACACCCAGCCCTGAGCCATCCTTGACCACACATTAACACATCCTCCCTCACTCACCAACCCACATCCCACAGCTCACTCGCTCAGGGAACATCTGCAGAAAACTACTCCAGCATTAAAATATTTCTTTTTTTTAAAAAAAAAGCACTTTCTACCTTGATTAGGTGACTCTGGATCAAATAACTGCTGGTGTAGGGGTGGGGGCTGCCACAGCCAAGCAGAAGGAAGAGGGAGACTGCCAGAGGGCAGGGTTAGAGGGGATATTGGGAAGGAATTGTTCCCTGGGAGGGTGGGGAGGCTTTGGAACAGGGGCCCCAGTAAAGCTGTGGCTGCTCTGGATCCCTGGCAGTACCCGAGGCCAGGTTGGACAGGGCTTGGAGCAACCTGGGATAGTGGAAGGTGTCCCTGCCATGGCAGGGGGTTAGAACTGGGTGATCTTTGAGGCCCTTTCCAGCACAAACCAGTCTGGGATTCTCTGAGTGCAACAGCATCAGCTCCGATCAGCCCCAGCCCTCTCCTGCCACCAGCGTTATCTCTGGGTGGGTCACACAACCAGCCGGATTAAACCGGTTTGCTCGAAAAACAGCAATTCTTTCCAGAGTGAGCTTTCAGCTGGATCAGCTCCCTCATCTGAGCACAGCATCTTCCCACCTCCACATTCCTGCCCCATCCTCACAGCAGCTGCAGTTGTCCCTGGGTGCCCGTGACACATCCATTGCTAACGCGGCAGAAGGAGCCCCTTCTCCCCCGGGAAAGCTTTCTGCCAGTTAAGTTTAGCAATTAGAGAAAGCCGGAGTGACAGCAGGAGCGGGAGGTGAGGCGGCAGCCCCGTCCCGACACGGCAGCTCTGAGCCCCCGTGTCAGCTCTCGGCATCTCACGGCTCCGTCCGGGCAGCTCGGAGCGACAGAGCCCGCGGGGAGGGGGCTCGGCACCCGCACAGCCACCCCGGGCCTCGCTGGGGAGCTGAACCCCTCACCCCTGCCTGTCCTGCCTCGGGGATCTCCGAGCCTCCCCCCGACAGCTGCCCCGGTCCCAGCAGCATTCCCGGCGCTGCGAAAATCACAGCCCGTGGTACAGGGGGAGGGACGGTGGGAAACCACCCACCGCTCCGGGTCTCACTAATGCATTTCATTAAACCCCGGGAGAAACCAGCAGGGCGTCCTGACTGCCAGAATGCAGGAGCTGTACCAGAGGTTCCTTGGAATTGCCCTCAGGCAGCAATGTTCAAGGTCTACTTATTATGTGGCTGTGTATCACACTCACATCTTCCCTGCTCCTGGACTCTTTTTATTGGGATAGACACAGATGAGGCATTGTACATGGCAAAAATAAAACAGATAATGCATTAGACCATCATAAGGAATTCCCTTGAATTCCCTGTTGTAAACCAAAGGGCACCTATTGACCTGTTGTACTGACAGCCCTCCAAGAGATCCTTGACCTTGGACCTTTTGTGGGCTGTGAATGCAGCTCTAGGGGAGACACCCAGGGCTTCCCCTTCTCCCCCGCTGTGCTGGAAATGTGCTGTGGGTATATTCCTGCTTGAGACTTCTCCATGTGACTGCAGCAAACAGCCTCAGTGACACCTTCAGCGTGACAGTGCTCCCTCCACCGAGCACTCACGAGCTCTCCACAGAACATGATTTTAGATATAAATATTTTAGAGTGGAACAGTACTCTCCCTTACTGCGTTGCACCTCTCACAGTCACACATGAATTTCCACCTACTCAATTCCTTTTTTTCCTTCTGCAGCTCACTTCTCCTTGCAGTCCTCAGGCCCTCAGGCAGTTTTGCAGGGGTGGGCAAGACGAGACAGGAGACGGGAACAGCAGTGACACAGCTGAGCCTCTGCAGGGGGACAGATCCCCCAAAATGAGAAGCAAACCGGGCTGGAGTCTCTGCTCCCAAACCCTCTTCAGCTCCCAGCTCACACTCCTTAACCTCCCATGATTTATTGCAGTACTCATCATTAGCCACTTGTGCTGCCAAGTCCCCGCAGACACCACAGGTTTGGAACTGGTTTTGGAACTGGTTTCCCGTTGAACAGAAATATCAATGCCATCTCCTGTTAGTCAGCCTGCGGTGCCACAACCATCTCCACATCCTGCTCCTTCCAGGTCCCTGAAGCCGTGCTCATGCCTTGGGCCATGAGTTCCTCTCCCCTGCACAGAGCACGCTGCTGTGGCTGATGAGCCTCTCATCTGTTTGAGCTAATTGCCTTCGCCTCCTGCTCGTGCTCTGCCACACTCACACCCGCCTGGACGTGCCCAGTCCTCGCCATGCCGCCTCTGCCAGGCCTGGCAGGTGCCTCTCAGAGGTCTGGGAGCACCAAGGAGAGCAGGAATCTCCGGGACAGAGCCCCCAGGCCGTGCATGCCAGCGGAGCTGTCTCCAGAAGAGGCACCGTTCCCTTTCATCTCCCTGGCAGCTGCCAGAGCAGATAGAGCAGGACCCAGCCCCGGTGCAGGAGGCACAGGGACAATCCTCAGGCTTCAGGGAGCTTTCTGGAGCTTGTGCTTTTAGCCAGGGGGGAAAGGCTTGTTTCCTTTGATTCCTTGTTAAAATTAGAAGAAAACTTTTCAGTACTCCAGCTGAGGCACTGGGCAGCTGTGTGTACCCCTGGCCCTTGAGCTGCCCTCAGCTTTGCTGGGCTGCTCCAGTCACACTTGCACTTTGCCCAACTCGGTCAATTTTTGGCACAGTTCCCCAGAGTGCTGCTTGTCTTCCCCTTCCCCAGTTTCAGGGGCAGCTTAGTCACATTTTTACTACTTCATTAAGATTTAAACTCTGCTCCAACTCCTGTCCAACTGCAAACTTCCCTCCTCCTGTCTGAATGTGTGACCCCAACCCTGCCTGCTGACAGGACCCCGAAGCAGGATCCTCCTCAGAGCTCAGGGATACTCACAAACCCCTGTGGCTTTTCCTAGCCTGATGCAAGTTGGACTTTTGTTTCCAGGATGATCCTCAGGGTGCTGGAGCCTGGCTTCTGCTCTCAATGTCTGCTTTGTGTCCCCATAATTCAGTGGTGGTATTGATGACCAATGATCAAAGGCACCCTGAGAGCTTTATGTTGAAGCAGCTTTTAGAATTGCCATGCTGGGGTCTGTGCTCGCCCTGTTCTGGCCAGGAGTGCAGACAGAATAACTTACAAAGCAGAAACATTGTTTTAAAGAGTAAAGTCTCGGTGGGGGATTGCAGAGGCTCAGTTTCCTGGCAGCACAAATCCCCGTTTGACTGGAGCCACAATGACCCTCCTCTGTCTCCCTTGGGAGCAGCATTCCCCTGTAAATGTTACCAGGGCTGTGCACACGTGTGGGGCAGCACAAAGCTCTGCATTCTCAGGGCTGTGGCTGTGTTACACACCAGGAGGGCAGTGGCTGCGAGCTCACAGCTCCTGGAGGTGTGACACTTGCTCAAGCACAAAGGGTAGGACATCACTGGGTCAGGGAGCTGGGATGTCTGGAGGCATTTAGCACATTTAACATGATGCAGGAAGAACACACAACTTCATTGAACAGCGAGGGTTGGAAGGGGCCTTCCAAATCCTCCAGTTCCAACCATGGGCAGGGACAACTTCCACAGGACCAGGTTGCTCCAAGCCCTGTCCAACCTGGCCTTGAACACTTCCAGAGATGGGGCAGCCACAACTCCAGTGTTTTCACCTGTGTATTTGTATATCTACTCAACTTCCAGGCAAAGACAGGTCAGTGGTGTGAAGATCACTGTCCTTCCTTACGGTCCAGGTAACATCTCATCCTGAGAGGAGGGTGAGCTTCCAGCACCATCATTCCCTTCATCCCTGATCTTTCACTGGGCTGTCCAACAGCTTCACAAGGTCCTCTTCCATGCAGGCATCCCTGGCACAAGGATTCTGCAGAGCAGGGTGGTGGATATTTAGCAAGTGAGGGGAAGAAGGGAATCCATTCCCTGTAACTGCCTGAGAAGTGGCAAAGGAAAGGTCACCACGGGCTCTCAGGGAAGTCCTTACTGACAGAAAAACAGAAGTGATACAGAGGCAAGAGGAACTGCAGGCTTAGGATTTTTTTGGTGAATTCCTTAAGGGAAGAGGTGGACACACAGCACACAATGTGGAAAACCCACAACACATCATCATGATGGAAATGTTTTTGGAAAATAACTGGTCATAGATGTTCTGTAAATTCCTTGGGAGGAAAAGAAAAGGCCTGACAGGTGCATTTTGGGCAGTGAGAAGGCATCGAGCAGCTGGCCAAGCTATAGTTAAATACACAAAGTCAGAAACAAGCTCTCAATTAAATGGAAAAGTGAAATTAGTCACGGCCCTGGGAGTCACTGCAGTGCAGGAAGCTGAAATGGAAAAGTAGAGGAACCAAGGGCTATGAAATCCTCAATGATACCCATGGAAGAAGTATTCAAATAACAGGGTTAATTATAAAGATGACAAAGTTTCATTGTCAGGAAAGGCTAAACAATCTGCCTATTCTTACTCTCCTTTTTGGGAGAAATACAAAATCCCCTCAAAGGCCCAGCCAAGCAGCTGCCACTCATTTCCTCTCCAAACATAAAAGACCAGCCTCTCTCCCTGTTCTACAGGGGAGCCTTGGTCTCGTGGTGCTCCGTGGATAAACACTGCCACAGGTGTGACCCAGGGGCTGTGGGGAGGACAGGGAGCACAGGCAGAGGAGCAGGGCCCCAAGGAGCTGGGGTGTAAGAGTGCCTCATCCTGGTCCAGGAAACTCAGCTGTGTCCCTTGGAGATGGAACAGCAGCAGGCAGCACCCAGAGGTGTAACCTGCACCAAGCCCAAAGCCAAGGCAGGAAAGGTTTGGCCACCACCTGCATTGGAAACCCCCAAATGCCATTCCAGTGCTCACCATCCCCTGCCTGTGGCTGCACAGGGGCCCCAGTGCCTCCAGGGAGGATTCCAGCAGGCACCAGTGCCCCCAGGCTGGGTGACCAGCACAGCTGCCCCAGCCAGCAGCTCTGCAGTGCTCCCCCAAGAGCTGGAGGTGGCCAGAGCAGCATTTACAGCCCAGTCCACGCTGGATCCCATCAGCACTGGCACCCTGCAACTGCTCCCTCTCCCAGCAGCACCCGTGGAGAGGGAGCCCCTCCCAGAGAGCACCTGGAAGCCCAGAGACACAAAAGGGATTCAGGAACACCTCATTCCAAACCCCCACCGTGACAGGGACCCCTCCCACTGTCCCAGGCTGCTCCAGCCCCAGTGTCCAGCCTGGCCTTGGGCACTGCCAGGGATCCAGGGGCAGCCACAGCTGCTCTGGGCACCTGTGCCAGGGCCTTGGCACCTGCAGCATAAAAGGTTCCAAGGACAACCCATCCCTACGGATTCCTGTGCCTAAGGAGGCAGGATCCGTGCCAGGCAGGCAGGGGCTACTTCTCACAGGCCCCTCTGGAGGGGTGTGAAGCCATATGAAACCTCCAACCCCTTCAGTGGGGTTATATTATCACAAGACAGTTCCAAGGAGAGGAATGTTTTCCCAAAATTTGTATAACCACTGGAAAAATGTCACAAACCACTGTGAAATTGAGCTGAAGCTGTATTTCCAGGAATTAGAACCAGAAGTTCCCAAACCAAACTCCAGTTTCCTTTTTGGAGGGGCTCCAGAGATGTCTGCAGTGCATTAGCCCTGGTACGACCCGTGCGAGGGATGTGAGTGCTGCCTCTCCCTGTGTAAATAGTAATTTCCTCCTGGTGCTGCTCAGCACTCACAGCCCTCAGCGTTCCCTCTTTTTCTGTCTCTGCTCCTGGAATCTGGATGGAGATTTTCCTCTGCCAGCACTCAGAGACCAGCCCTACACATTTGCCACTTTACAGCAACTCCCTGCTGCTGGCTTCAGTGCAAATCGTTTTAATTCTCATAATTAGGCAAGGCCACTGCCTTTCCTGCATAAAAATATCTTCAAACAGCTTCTCGAAATTCCTGTGGAAATCCCCACTAACTGTCCCAGCCGTGCCCGGAAGCCCAGACAAAGGGTTTGTTCCTGGGGCTGGGCTTCAAGGAGCCAGTCCCGGTTCCCCGTGCCTGACCCTGCAGCCCCGGTGCCGCTGCACCCCCGCGCTCTCACCACACTCTGAGCGTGGCCTCGGCCTGCCCTTGGCCCTGCACACCGTCTGTCCCCTGCTCCGAGCTGCCAGAGGAAGACAGGGAAGGGTGGCAGGGAAGAGGGTGACCCTGAGGGTCCCCGGGGGCTGGGGGCGGTGGGGATCCCTGGAGGGCTGAGCCAGCCGGGCTGGAGGAGCTGCAAGGGCAGGAACCCAGCTGTCTTACCAGAAAAGAGAAAAAAAACCCCAGAAAACAGATTTGCAATTTTTAAGTTAATGATTATAAGAATAGAAACAAGGAGCTGCCCTGCAGGGAGCTGTGCCAGCCTGTCCGTGTGTCCAGTGCCAGCCTATCCGTGTGTCCAGTGCCAGCCTATCCGTGTGTCCAGTGCCAGCCTGTCCATGTGTCCAGTGCCAGCCTGTCCGTGTGTCCCAGTGCCAGCCTGTCCGTGTGTCCCAGTGCCAGCCTGTCCGTGTGTCCGTGTGCCCACAGGCTGCAGCTTTGCATTCGAGGAAGTTTTGCCCCGTGCGGGAGGCGGCTCCGTCCAGCCGAGAGCAGCAGCCCGGACTCGGCCTCGCTCCCCGCCCCGCGGAGCCCCGGGGGCAGCGGGACCCCCTGCTCGGGGGGCTCGGGGTGCAAACCCCTCCCAGCCCCGGCTGTCCCTGCGGACCGAGGGGGCTGCGGGCTCCAGCAGCCCCGAGGAGCAGCGTGGGTGGGACACGGCCCCAGGGATCACCAGGAGTGCCGAGCTGGCTGTGAAGGGTGTGACAGTCGCGGCGCTCGGGCGTGTGGCACCCCTCGATGGCCCGGAGCTCTCCGAGGAGCGGGCGGGGATGGACAGCGCCGCTCCAGCGCTGCTGCAGGGCAGGCACGGCCGGGTCCTGTCAGCACCACGGCACATCCCCGAGCCAGGACACCTCCTGTCCCCCGGGACACCTCCTGTCCCCCAGGACACCTCCTGTCCCCCGGGACACCTCCTGTCCCCCAGGACACCTCCTGTCCCCTAGGACACCTCCTGTCCGCAGATCTGCGCCCTGCCGGGGGCCAGGGGACAGAAGCTGCACGTCAAGGGACAGCTGTGGCAGCAGCAGAACGAAATCACCCTCATCGTCTCAATCGTATTCCAGGGACACATTTCATCTGCTGGAGGGTGCGGTGTGAGGGGTCCCTGCACACGCAGCCCCGGGGCAGGGGCAGGCACAGCCCTGGCACTCACCTCGCAGAGCAGAGCCAGCCTGGGCACTGCTCCGTGTTTGCTTTCACGGCGCTGCTGGCACGGGACGTGCCCTTGAAACGTGCAGATAAGATACTGATGATGGGGAGCAATTCCATTTGCCATTAAAAACATGCAGTGCCTGGAGAGCTCCTTGTCTGACACCTGCAGCAAGGGCACTGCTGCACTCCCAGGGGCGCCCCAGGTGCTCCAGAGCAGCCCCGGGGCATCCCAGGGGCGCCACTGCCCACTCTGCCTGTGCCCAGCTGAGTGTCAGCTTGCCAGGGTCAGCATCGAAGTGCCCATCCCCTCACAAGACTCTCCTCTCCAATCCTGCTTCTGGTCCCTTTCCCTACAAAGCTGTCCCCCAAACACCAGGCACAGTTCCCAGGTGACAGGTCTGGCCCTGTTCATTCCCCTCCTCTTCTTGTCCCTTTGCTGCCCCCATCCCATGGCAGATGCAGGAGAGCCAAGGGCTGAGCTGATCTCACACCTGTTTATGTTCATGTGGCTTCTGAGATTTGGTTTGGAACCAGAAAAATATGTTATTTACTGTACAATTAAATATTTGTTTCCTAGTGGGTTGGACTTGGGTGAACTGTAGTTTCTACAATCCCTTTAAGCATGATTTACACTCTTCCTCTTTGCCTTCCTTTTTGTACCTTTCATTCCCTCACTCCTTGTGCCTTTACCATCTGCAGCGAGGTTTGCCATGGACTTTACATAGTAAAATATTAAACAAAAAACACGAAAACAACCACTCCAAAATTTTAAAAATTACTTTTAAATTGGCTTCATCTCTCACTTCCTTTTTCTGTGAGAAGTGCAGTAGCAAACCAAAAGCAGAATAGTTCTTAATTACTCAGGAGTACTCCCCTGCACATACATCAGCCCAGCCTGGGCACCCAATTACCGTGTTCGTAATGGTGGTGACAGTGCTGTGACATTCCCGAGCAGGCTGTCACAGCCTGTGCCTGCAGATTATCTGCCTCGCCAGCGCTTGCCTGGGTGCTGTGTGAGGCTCTGATGGCTGATTCCAGCAGGAGCCTGGCAGGGCAGGGCTGGGGTTCTGCCTGGCACTCCCATGTCCCCAGCAGGGTGGCACGCTGTCCCCCGGGGATGGGACCTGCTCAGGTCGCTGTCAGCTGCCCACGGTTGATCCCTGGTGTGATTTTGGGACTGTCCTGTGCAGGGCCAGGAGCTGGAGTCGATGATCCTTAGGGCTCTCTCAGCTCAGGCTCTTCCATGACGCTCTGATTTGGTGACTCCCAATTTTTCTGGTTTTTGGACATCCATCTCTTACACCTATTTCAGTGCAGAAACCCAAATGATTTCCCTCACTTTTTCTGGAAGCAGCCGAGGTTTCCAGGCAAGTTTTCCGTTCATTTGGCACTTTCCAGGCGGGCTCTGGCCGCTCCCTCTCCCGGTGCAGCCCAGGCACAGCACAGCCAGACCCCGGCCGGGCCGCCCGCCCCCTGCCCTCACAGCCCCACTCCCAGAGCCCAGGACAAGGCCAAGCTGCAATTTTCGGGGTTAATTGCCAGGATGCCAGTGCAGGGGAGAGACAGAGATTCCTTTGTGCCCGCTCCAAGTGCCTCTGTTCCAGGAGAACAGCTTATGAGCGACCTAGCTTTGTGTGCCCAGCCCTGGCCTGACACTGTTTGCACAAGTAGCTGGGCTGACAAAGACAAAATCAGGAATTCTTGGAGATTTTGGGTGGTGAGATATCTCCTGGAACAGCCCTCAGACACAGCAGCCCCAGTTCTGTTTTCCTCATGGGCTCAGATCAGAAAATCCAGCTCTGCACTGAGCGGGGCTGACATTCCTGAGGGAGCCACCACACTGGGGCCCTGGGCTGCCCTCCCTGCCCTCCCTCAGCCAGAGAGGGAGCAAAAACCTTCTGGGGCAGCTCCACCAGTGGCACACAGGGAGAGCTGGGATCCCCCAGTCCATCCTTCCTTGGTCCAGCCAGCTCTGG
This sequence comes from Cettia cetti, assembly GCA_013401135.1. Lineage (NCBI taxonomy): Eukaryota > Metazoa > Chordata > Aves > Passeriformes > Sylviidae > Cettia > Cettia cetti. Next base: position 4,630 of record VZUI01055191.1, on the reverse strand, counting down.
CCCTGCAGCCCCAGCACCTGCAGCCCCAGCGGAGCACAGCCTCATCCTGCTTGTGCCAAAACGAGGAGAGAAAAGTCTGTGTCTGATGTAAAGCACATGGGAAATAAAATGAAAGCCAGAGAGTGCCCAGCACAGCACAGGCACAGCTGGCACAGCTCTGAGAGGATGTTCATGGATGGGACTTTGCCACCTTTCCACTGCTGATGACACTGCCCGGAGCCTTTTCCCTCCCAAGGGGGAAGAAAGCTGCCTTGGCTTGGCTGCCAGGGAAGTGGGGCAGCTACAAAAGCTGTGGAAACCACACAACAATCAGAGGAAAGAGGAAAGTGATGCTGATGAGCAGATCCTGGCTCCAGGCCTCACCTTGGGTGGGAGCTGGGAGTGACAGCAGCTATGGCAAAGGAGCAGCGGGCGATGCACCACATCCTGCCCGCAGGAATTCCCTGGGTGGCTGCAGCTCCCAAGGTCAGAAAGGTTAAAATGCAGCCAGAGCTGGATAACCTGAGCCTGAGGAGCCTCCCGGGCTCTCTGTGTTTAGATATTTACAAATGAAGATATATTTGAATATATTTCTATTTATATGTAAGTGGCACAGGGTGCCCAGAGCAGCTGTGGCTGCCCCTGGATCCCTGGAAGTGTCCAAGGCCAGGCTGGACAGGGCTTGGAGCAACCTGGAATAGTGTGAGTTGTCCTTGCCCATGGCTGGGGCTGGAACAAATTGGGCTTTAAGGTTTCTTCCAACCCAAACCATTCCAGGAGTCTGTGATTCTGTTTTTGGTAAATTTTGGAAGACTGTGATGTGGGAAAAGCAAACACGCTCGTGGGATCTGAGCAACTCTTGGGAAAAGGCTGTGGCAGTGGATTGATGCTGCTCATGATGCAGCAGGAACTGCAGGGAGGAAACTTTGCTGGGCAGGGGAGGAGGACAAATGGATTCTGTCAAGCTAACTTGATCTATTTTTAGATAAAACTGTAATTAAGTCAGTACTTGATAACAGCAGGACTTTTAAGGTAATGGGGCTTCTGTTACATATCTAAATGCAACATGGCACACATTAAATGAATCAGGAGATGTCTGTTTCCCCTGAATGTAATTACAGAGGAGGCCTCTCTTGGTCAGGGTATCCAGGAGAGCCCTTTGGGAGGCAGCTCTTGAGCCTGAGCTAATGCCCAGCCGAGGAAACAACGCTGGGTGCAGGGTCTCAGGTCAGTTGTGAAAATACAAAGGCTGGGAGTCATTCCTCAGGAGGGGCTGCTCCCTCCTGGGAAACAGGCACTGGGAAACACCAGAGGGATCCTGGCAAAGGAGCTGGAACTGAGAGTCACGTTCAAAACCACGGCAAAGACCAACAGAATCCCTGTCCTGTGTGTGCCTGGGCGAGTGACAGCTCCTGGCAGAGGCCAGGGAGGGCAGGGGGACCTCAGTGAGGCCCAGGCTCCTGCCTGGCTCCCAGGGCAGAGCCCCGACCCCAGCCCTGCAGGAACAGAACCCACACCTGGCCCAGCTGCAGCTGCTTTGGGGAGCCCCCAGAGGTCCACCCCATCCAGCTGTGCCCATCCCATCCAGCTGTGCCCGTCCCCATCCAGCTGTGCCATCCCTATCCAGCTGTGCCCGTCCCATCCAGCTGTGCCATCCCTATCCAGCTGTGCCCATCCCATCCAGCTGTGCCCAGCTGTGCCCATCCCATCCAGCTGTGCCCGTCCCATCCAGCTGTATCCAGCTGTGCCCGTCCCATCCAGCTGTGCCATCCCCATCCAGCTGTGCCATCCCATCCAGCTGTGCCCGTCCCATCCAGCTGTGCCCAGCTGTGCCCATCCCATCCAGCTGTGCCAATCCCCATCCAGCTGTGCCCAGCTGTGCCCAGCTGCGGTTCCTTGGCGCCCTCTGGCGGCCCCGGAGCCTCCCTGCAGGATTTTCCCAGCTCAGTCCCTTTATTCACCTTTTCCTTCATTACAGCCTCTGTTCCCTTTATAAAGTGACTTTTCCTCTCCTCTTCCCTCTTCAAAGATTGTTGAAGGAAAAAGCGGCTCCGCAGGAGTTTCCGGTTACCGGAATTCACCTTGTGATGATGAACACCCTGATTTGGAGAGACTGCAAGAGGAGGCTTTGGCTCTGGTGAGAGACCCCTCAAAAAGAGACAACTTTGTAAGTGTCAGAGATTAATTCTTTATTTCACATAAAACTGGTTAAGGGGAAGAAGGAATAAGAAAACAATTAAATAAGTCTTTAATACAAATAGTACAATTGATAGTGTTACATATTTAATCTACATTTAATATATTTGTCTACATTTAATATATTTGTCATATACTTAATATATAGAATAGTTTAAAAAAAATAAAGACTTAGGATGAAAAAATAAGTGACATGTAATTTTTGGACCTGAATTTTTCACATCTGTAGCACACCCATTTCTCTGTAACCCAAATCCTCCTGTCCCTCTCCTCCCCTGTCCCCTGCTGTCCCTCTCCCGCGGCTCCGGTGGCCTCAGGGTGTTTGTTGGTGGCAGCGCAGGGGCCGGGGGTGGCCGCGGTTCATTCCGAGGCTGCCGCACGCTCCGAGCGTATTTTTAATGCATTTATCTCCCTCCAGCTTCCTGCCAGGCCGCTCTGGGGGGGGGAGCGGGCACAGAAGGCGAAGGGGGCTGGGACACCCCCACTCTGCAGCCGAGCCCGTGCCAGCGCCAGCCCTGGGGACACAGGATGGGGACAGTGATGGAGGGGCGCTCAGCACGGCTGCCATCAGCCCTCCGCCAGCGGCCCAGGGCACGAGGGGACAGGAGGGGCTCTGCAGGAGGACAGGGACAGGGCTGGCCGCGGGCAGGGATGGGAGCCGGTGGCAGCGTTTGTCCCCGTCCCTCGGGCGGGCGGGCAGAGGTCCTGGAAGGGCCTCCGGGAAGGGGGAGGCTGGATTCAATCCTTGTCTTTCACCTGGGCTGGAGTCCAGCCCCAAAATAGCCGTCCAAAAACAAGATCACATGAGAGGAAAAAAATAGCAAGGCGAAGGATTATCCATCCATATTTCCTTGTGCTCGGTGGGCGCAGAGCCGCGCTGCGGGCGCGGGGCAGCTCCGCTCCGCTCCGCTCCGCTCCGCTCCGCTCCTCCTCCTTGATCTTGTTCTTCGACTGTTCTTATCTCAACCTTTTACTTTTTTTCCCCTTTGATTCTCCTCCCCACTGGGTTTGCATCAGGGAGTGTGTGAGCAGCTGCATGTTTAAACACAGTTTCTAGCTGGGATTAAAGCACAACAGCAACATAAATTCTCAAATTTTCAGTGATCTTTATATTCTAGGTAATAGTGCGTGGGTGCTTAAAGAGATGAGTGTTCATGGCTGCCACCTTGGTTGAACTTCTGGGAACTGGGATTGCTGGAACAAAAACTACTGGGAACTGGGATTGCAAGGACCATGCCTACCTCACTCCCCTATAAGACTAAGGCATGGAGGATTTGTAAGGAACTTATTAGGATCAGGTCCTAACACTTTCCTAACCAAATAGCAAGCAGCATTGCCTACAGTAATACAAGTTCCTTTTCAGAGGGTCGAGTCACACATTTGTATGTGTCATTTTGGAGGATAAAATATAGGTGTGGTACCACCATCACTGTCATACTGAATTTGTAGTTGACATCTCGTTTTCTACTCAAAGACCAGAGTAGGAAAAAGAAGAAAGGATCACAGTTCCCCTGCCCTCATCTTTTCTTTTCTACTACTAGATCCTAAAGAAGGTGTTAGAACAGTTTTCTTAGTGTTTTCCCAATATGATATTTTTATCTTGTACTTATGTCTCACAGTTGCCAAATTAGCTGACCCAGGAACACGTCTGATCTATTCCCTGGACAGATCACACTGATATCTCTGCCAGTCAGGAAGCTGTGAATGCACATGAGGATTAGGGTAGCACCACTAGTAAACATTAGTAGCATATTTGTTAATCAACAGGAAATTGCCAGTATGATATATAGCTGGAATGACATATGGCCTCTCTGGGTTTTGAGCTCTGAGAGGTTAAGAAAACACAGCAAGTAATATGAAAAGGACATTGATTTTCTGCCACAAGTTCTAACAGAGAACTACCTAGTCACAGAAAAAGAGAGTCCTTGCACAGCAAATCCTAGGAATGTAGCCTGAAGCCTCAGACTCTGGAGAGGGGCCAGCTATAAAGCTCCCCTCAAGCTAAGACTTGAGTCCATTCACTTGGACAAAGGGGCTATTTACAGATGTTAATTTTTACTTGGTGGCAATGTTGCACAAGCCAAAAATAAATCAATTTGTTTTTTCAACTTCACAAATGTAGTTCACATTTGTTTAAAGCTATGGTTCCCAGGCCTGCCAGTGACTCCAAGGTAAGATATTTCTGAAAATAGAATAATTACCTTAGCAGGCTTTTGTGTAACACATCTGTTGACACATGCAAATGATGGATACTATAGTGCATCTTGGTGTACAATGACTATACGAATCTTTTATGACCAGTGGTAGCCTTTTAAGAAATAGCCATGCTCCTAAGTATCCCTGTCTCGGTTTGAAAGACAGGTATCTGCTAAGGAGTAGCAGGACCTCCTTAGGAAATGTGGAATCCAAATCCCCTCCCTCCGAATTATTATAATTTAAGAAATTAAAGGGGCTT
>VZUI01055190.1:0-31720 GCA_013401135.1 Cettia cetti | reverse complement strand
GCCCAGAGCAGCTGTGGCTGCCCCTGGATCCCTGGCAGTGCCCAAGGCCAGGCTGGGCACTGGGGCTGGAGCAGCCTGGGACAGTGGGAGGTGTCCCTGCCCATGGCAGGGGGTGGGATTAGATGATCTTTAAGGTCCCTTCCAACCCAAATCTGTGGTTCTGTAAAAGCTGCTAATCCTCGGGTTTATCTGAGCCCCTCCTTCTCCCTCCCCGTGTGCCACCACCACAGGTGGCTCTGGCTGGGGCAGATTTGTCCCCCTGCTTGTCCAAAGCCCTCCCTCGGCGCTGTTGGAGCAGCCAGCCCTGCTGGGACCCCTCTGCTGCCGGGCAGTCTGGGCCTGAGAGCCCTTGGGGGAAGGCTGAGCTTACAACTTCCTCCTTAATGGCCCGATTCATCTCCTGCCGCCCGATTGATCGTCCTGCACCGCAGGGCTTTGTCACCACTGCCCTCTGCTGCGGGGCTGGGGCTGCTCGGGGGAGCGGGGCTTTAGTGGGCTTCGGTCACTGGGTGCGGTGTGCTTCACCAGTTCAGCATTAATTGAAACCTGGGAGGCTTTCAGTTATCAGAAACTGAAATCTGGGAGGCTTATCAATCCTGAAAGCAGATGGGTGGCTGGAAAAGTTGATCTGTGGTGGCATCAGGCAAACTGAGGAGTTTGGGGTTATCAGGCAAACTGAGGAGTTTGGGGTTTTCAGGCAAACTGAGGAGTTTGGGGTTTTCAGGCAAACTGAGGAGTTTGGGGTTTTCAGGCAAACTGAGGAGTTTGGTGTCAAGGGTGCTCAGGAAAGAGGGATTGGGGTTTGCTGGCTTGGCTCAGGTCTGTCCAAGGCCAGGGGTTTGTTGTGAGGGATTGTTCAGTCATTCCCGAAGGACTGAGGTGACTTTATATGTGGTCCAGATCCAGCTTTCCTGCAGATTTAAAAAGTCACAGCATCAAAGGCTTCAGCACAGCCTTTGCAGTGGGAAATCTACCTTGTAAATATTCACTCCTTGTCCTGTGATAAATTGAGGAATTAGGAAAACAAGGAGAAAGCAAGTTCACAAATCTCAGCCTGTTTTTTCCTTGCTGATCCAGTGTTTATACTTCCAGAGACTTTTCCTTTTAATTGGGGCCCATGAAAGCTTTCTAGCAAGGCTTTATCTGGGAGGTGATTTATGCTTGAAGCAAAGAGGCTGAATCATCAGTAGGGTGAAATTCTTCAATTATAAGCTGGGGAAAAGACCTTCCTGCCTCAGCAGCACAAAAGCATTGGAACAATGGCTGCAACCAAGCTCTTCTGGGAGCTGCAGGTTTGTCTCAGCTGTGGCTTGTTTGTGCTCAGAAGTGCCCAGGGAGCAATAGTGATACAGGAAATTTGGTGATGGGGAAGAGCCTTTTTTCCACCAAAGGAGCACCTCCTGCTAATTCCAAGCTTCAGCATCATCTGGGAATGTATTAAAACAGAGAACCCAACAGTTTTCCTCAGGGTGGGAGCCCAGTGCTGTGACCAGGTGTTCAATCCAACCCAGTCAGTGCAGACAGGTCAGAGAGCCCCCAAGCACGGGCAGAGCATTTTCTGGACCATGAAATTAGGGAAGAATCTGCTACAGCAGCATCTTGCTGATGGGGGCAATGCTGCTCAGGGCCACGTGCCCTAAACCATGGGTCTGATTTTCTGAGTTTGTGAAATTTCCAGCCTGTTAATAGCTGATTTCTCCTTCCCTTGAGAGAATCCATTCCTCTCAAGGACAGTGAATGTAAACAAGCCTTCTGTTTTTTCATAACACATCTAGTTTTCTCATAACAACTTTCTCACAGACATTGTTTCTGTTATTTAACCAACGAAGAGAAGTGTGTCCTTATTTAAGCAATCATAGGGTTCTTCAGTGCAGCACATTATAAAACATTGTGTGAAATTGAAGAAAAGCCTTTCTGATCTTTTTTCTACGTGGAGTCAAGCTCTTCCTTTGGTGTCCAACAGTGACACTAAGCCTGGCTTAGTGCAGCTGGGCCCAGCCCGGTGCCAGGCTGGGCTGGTGGCAGGAGCTGTGTCTCTCTGCAGGGTGGGCGCAGCATTTATTGCATTTATTGCATTGATGCAGCTCTTCTGCATCTGGGGCAGTCTCTGCTCTGGCCTCTCTGGCTCAGGGTGGCCTTTGAGCATCACCCTGGCCTTGGGGTGACATGGGACACCACAGGCTGCTGCTGAGGTTGGGGCACCAGGGACCCCTTAGCTTGTGCCTGGGCTAACTGGGGCGTGGCTCAGCTCTTGGGCCTGTTATGTGAATTTATTCATTATTCCCAAGCAGTGCCTGGATATGCCAACTATTGCTGGGTTTGTTACTGTGCTCTGACAATAGCCAGGGGCTGCTGGAGCTGGGGGATGTGGGAGCTGCTGAGGGAGAATATTTCCAGTGATGGACTCCAAGGGCAGAGTCTGGGTGAGGAAATCCTTGTGCTGGGGTGGGAGGAAACCCTGCCACTGCTCAGCAAGAGAAGCTGTGGTGCCCTGGGATCTGAGTCCTCCTGAGCCCTGCTTTCCCTCCAGATCTGGTTCTCAAATTAAGGTAATTTCTGGATCATTTTAGATCCCCTTGTTTACGTGCTTGGTGTTTGTGAATGACAGTGATTCATCTCTTGCTAATATGGGCTCTGCGGAGGTGGAAAACCTTTGAGAGAGGCAGTGGCACAGCTCTGGTTTCCTTTCCTGGGCAGTAATTCCCAGTTTGGCTCATGCAAGAACCTTATTGTCCATCATCAGACCCTCCACTGCTCGCCATGGGAAGCTCCCCTTTTTTCTTTTTTTTTTTTTTTTTTTTTTTTTGCAAAGTGAGAAAAACCTGAAAACTTCTGTGCCTGCCCATGAATTCCTCAATTGAAACAATTCTTTTGCTAGGCTGACTCTAAGCATTCCTCACAAAGAGGAGCCAGCTGGAGCCCTCCTGAGGGAGCTGCTGTGATGGACACCAAGCTCTGAGCTGGGGTTTGGAGCTCAGAGCTTTCCCTGGCATCCTTCAGGGCCAGCACAGTCTGCTCTGCTCCGTTCCCTCTCTGAGGTGCAGTCGTGCCTGATGTGCACCAGGAACTTCCAAGGGATTGAGAATTGTGTTTGTGGTCCCAGAAAATCATGGGTGAAACCTTCTCCACCTGGAGCTGTCAGAAGCCTGGCTGCTGGCTTTCAGTGAGCTGGGCTCTCACCTTTCATCTCTCCTCTCCAGGAGTTCAAAGCTCCACGCTGGAATTGGCTTTGCAAGACAGGGGCTCCTTGTGGGAGAGGAGAAATGTCAAAGTGCACCCTCGCTCTCTTTTGATCTTAATGGCAAGAGATTTTCATGTTTCCTCTATTTCCTGCTGACAAATATTACTGTCCAGTGGGTCTTCCAAGACTGTGGACTGGGCCTAACCTAATGTGCTTGTGAGTAGGGATGAGCAGTTCAAACAAGATAAAAATCTGCCTTAAATTGGATCCCAACTGGAACTTTACCCTCCCTGAATTAAAATAGCTTATGATTCACTCGGTATTTTTCATTCCTTTTTGTGTCTTTGAATTTCTTTCTTCCTAAGCAGAGGCAGAAATGGAAGGCTGGGCTGTAATTGCTGTTCCTTTTCCATCCCAGCCCAGAGATGGGTTTGTTGGGGCTGTAGGGGCAGCAGAGGCTCTCTTGTCCCAGCTTGGAGAGCTCACACGTGGTTTTAGGGGGCGTTTCATAGAATCAAGGGATGGTTGGGTTGGAAGGGACCTTGAAACTCATCTCATTCCACCTCCACCGTGGGTAGGGACAGCTCCCACTGCCCCAGGCTGCTCCAAGCCCTGTCCAGCCTGGCCTGGGACATTTCCAGGGATCCAGGGGCAGCCACAGCTGCTCTGTGCCAGAGAAAGGTTCATTTATGAAGATCAAACCTGTGACTCTTGGTGTCCATCACTCAGCAGTGTGATGTTCCTCAGGAGCAGTCTGGATGTGAGCAGTGCTGGGTGCCTGCACCAGGAGGTGATTTCCTGAGCAGAGCCCCCAGGGGGGTGCAGTTTGAATGTGCCACAGAAAACAGAAGGGAAATAAATGACACAAAGCACATCCTCTCAGCTCACACTTGCACGAGGGCTCCTCTTTGCTGCTCATGAGATTCCTCAGGGCTCAAGGACCTCCACACTGTAGGCACTCTGCAAGCTGCCAGTTAAGGCCTGGGGGTGACTTGAGGGACTTTCTGCTGGCCCTGGGCTCAGATTGTGGTTTCCTGGGAGGGTGGCACTTGGCTTTGCTCACGGGGACTGTCACAGCTGGTTTGGTGGCACAGTGACTGCTCCAGCAGAGCCTGTGGGACTCTGCAGGTGCCACTGGAACTGCTCTGTGCCACTGGTGCCACTGGAACTGCTCTGTGTCACTGGTGCCACTGGAACTGCTCTGTGCCACTGGTGCCACTGGAACTGCCCTGTGTCACTGGTGCCACTGGAACTGCTCTGTGTCACTGGTGGCACTGGAACTGCTCTGTGCCACTGGTGCCACTGGAACTGCTCTGTGTCACTGGTGGCACTGGAATTGCTCTGTGTCACTGGTGGCACTGGAACTGCTCTGTGTCACTGGTGGCACTGGAACTGCCCTGTGTCACTGGTGGCACTGGAACTGCCCTGTGTCACTGGTAGCACTGGAACTGCTCCTCTCTCGTGGTGCCCCTGATGAGCAGCTGTTCTGCTCTCTGTCAGGAGTGAACTGAAGCCAATCCACTCAACCACAGACCCACAATTGTTAAATATTGAGAGGAGTGAGAAGAAATGTTGTGTTTTCAGTCATGTCTGTGTGTCCTGGGGCTGGCAGCAGAGGTGTCTGTGTGTCCTGGGGCTGGCAGCAGCGGTGTCTGTGTGTCCTGGGGCTGGCAGCAGAGGTGTCTGTGTGTCCTGGGGCTGGCAGCACTGGTGTGAGGAGGTTTGGGGTGGGTTCAGTCTCCTGATCACTCTCTCTGCAATCTGAGATAGCAAAGCTGTTTAACCTGCCTGTGTGAGCAGGCAGCAAAAGGAAAATCTGCTGGAGGGTTTTCCTTACATTAACAGGGAAATGAGCACGAGGAGAGGCTTTGCTTTGCCACTCTCAATCCCACAGCACATTTCTGGCGTGGTTCCTTTGTTACCACTGCATTCCCTGTCGTGTGCAAGGATCAAGCCTTGCTCCGGGTGAGTGTGGGGTGTCAGAATCCAGGGCTGGGACACAGAGCACGGGCTGTGCCAGCCTTGGCCTTAGGAGCTGCACCAGAGCAGCCAGAGAACGAGGGAGCTCTGCTTCCCTGGGACACAGCTCAGGATTTAGCTGGGTCTTTGGAGAGGTGGAGTGTTGGGGAGGATGAGGCAGGAAAGCCTTACAAATATGATTTCCTGGCAAAAGATTCTGAGAATATGAAACCTGTAAGCGAGGTAGAAATGAAAGCCAGTTAGTTACTGAACACCTGGAGAAACACAATGGTGTAGCCAGCTGAAGGAGAATCTCTCCTGATTGAACAATACCCTGAGCAAATAAGGGGATGTTGAAGGTCCAGAGGTCTGAGGGACCCAGCCAGTGTTGCAGGGAATAAAAAATGGGTTTAGAATGTAGTCACTGTCACTACTCTCCGTCTCTCACAGTGGACACCAGGGAGTCACAGCTGAAGGGATGACCAGGAGCATCGAGTCCAGGGCTACCCAGAGCCCCACCAACCCCAGCCTGGGCATCCCTGGCAGCGCTGTCCAAAGGCTCCTGGAGCTCTGGCAGCCTCGGGGCCGTGCCCATTCCCTGGGGAGCCTGGGCAGTGCCAGCACCCTCTGGGGAAATCCAAAACCAGAGCAGATGTGGGAAGGGAGGAGCCAACAGATGAAAAATGAATGCTGAAACATGCAATGCCCACAGGTGTGTGAGGAAATGTCACCATGGTTTTGTCTGTTCTGCAGCAGAGCCTGTTCTGATCTCTCAGCTTTTCAGAGCCAAGAGCTCGCAGCATCTGCCTCACAGCTGGGCCACAGATTTTGTGTAAAATCCCCCACAGCCCTGACCTAGGAGAGGTTACCCCTGGGACTTGATGCTCAGCAGTGCTGAACTTCTCCTGTCAGTGTGCATTTGCTCCTGGGGATGCCCAGGGACGTGCTGGGGACAAAGCCAGCAGGGCACGTGTCACATGCTGGTGTCATGCACCCCTGATGGAGATGGGAGCTGAGCTCCTGAGCTGTGCCACGGTGTAATTGTGCTGTCTCTTTCTCCCTGCAGCTTCATAAAGAAGAGGAAAATCTCCTAATGCTGTTAGTGCTCAATTGCACTCACTATCAAGTTAGGCTGATTTGAATTCCTAATAAGAACCAGCCACCTTCAGAGTGCACATAAATGATAATTCCCAGCCTGGAGCTGTGGGGTTAATGTTGATTTTGTTGACTTTGTGGCTCGGTATCACCAATCATCTGCAGCAAAGTAGGGCAGTGATGGCAGAGTTTGGAGCAGGCAGCCTGGCAGCAGCTCCGGGTGCAGCCTTGGTTTGAGAGGGAGGAGGGGAAAAGCCTCACCTGGGGATGGGGCTTTTGTAGAGGTGGCACTAAAGGGCAAGGACACACTTAGGGGTGACCAAAGCCTTGCACAAAACCCCCAGACCAGCTCAGCCACACTGCTGACCTGAGCACAAAACCCCAGTGGCAGCTGTGGGTGTGTGAAACCAACAGGGAGAGCCCACACGTGGCCTGTGTGCCCCCACCACCCCTTACACCCCTGCTGTTGGCACACAGACTTTTTGCCAGCTGAGGTGTGGATTTCATCCATGTTTCCTGCTGGATTTAAGCTTCCTCCATCCCATTATGTTGTTACATCCTGTGGTTTTTTTGAGTATCAGACAGATTTATTATTATAATAGAAAAATCAAGCATTTTAGGTCAAACTTCATTCACTTATCTGATCATTGGTGTGTGACAGACATCTCAGCATCTCAAATTTCAGAAATTCTTATGTAAACAGACTCACCCACCACCCATATGTGTAAAAATATCCAAATTTCTCTGTGCCTTAAACCCCTCCGTGGAGCTCTGTGTCCAAACTCTCCTGAGCAGCAGATGGGGTGGATTTCTCAACTTTCCAACCTCACTCCAGGCTTTGGAGGAACAAACTTGCTACTGACGAGAGCTGGCTGTGTGTACACACTCCAGGAGTGTAATAAATTGGTGTCAGCATCCACGGATTTGTGGGAAAAATCCCTTGTGGAGCATTGCACGAGCAGCACAAGTTCTGTGAGAGGAAAGCACGTGGTGAAAGGAGGAATCTGCACAGCTGATGGATCCTGTGTGAGCTGTCAGTCCAGGAATCCTGCACCAGTCCCAGTTCTGCCCTGCTGGTTTCCATTATTCCTGCTTTCCTCCTGGATTCCTGAGGGCTGCAGGGCCTGTTTGCCACAGGACTGAATTCCCAGCTCCTGTATGGGATGCAGCATCTGAAGGATTCCAGAAATCCTTCTCTGGAAGGTTTGCAAAAAGCCAAAGATGCTGGAATAGGAAAAGTGTGGAGCAAGCTTCAGGCTGAAATGGCTTTGGAATATTTAAATGCCACGAGTGCTGCAGGTTTGTGCCTGGGTCTCCATCTGGGCCCCCGTGCCCACGTGGGCATTCCCTCCAAGCCTGAGAGGATTGAGACATTTCAACCCTGCTCCAGCAAATTACCTGCCCAGAGCAGCACTTGAGCAAATGTGTGAAGCTGAGCAGGAGCTGAAGCACCTCCCTGAACCTTCTGGGGTTTGTTTAATGTCTCAGGGAAGATTTATTCAAAATTACTGTGGGGTGGCCACCTCCAGGTTTAATAGGAGACATTGCAGATCTGCAGCAGGAGGGTGACATATATCAGGCAAACTTCAAGAGTCTCTTCAAGGCAGCAATTGCTCTCTGAAAAGCAATGAAACCTCTCCAGACAGCAGCCTAATCACAGGGGCTTGCCAAGGGAAAAACCTGCAGCTGAAGAAACCCACTGGCAGCTCAGGAGCATGAAAGCACCGAGGGTACAAACAGCTCAGAGCGTGCCTGGCAATGCTTTCCTGCCCAGGATGGAAAAGGCAGCTGGAGCTTCCAGTGCCCTGCCAGCCCTGCTGCAGCAGGGGGACACACGGGGACAGAGTGGCTCTGAGGAAACCAGAGGTGGAGGCTTCACTTGGTTTTGTAGTTCTGCTCTGACAGAGGAGGCTGTGGGGGCTCTGGGAGAAGGTTTTTGCTCTTCACTCAACAGATCTCGTGCCCTGGGTGCAGGGGTGGACAGGGAGGCTGCGGGGTGGGGCAGTGCTGGGTGCTGGTGCTGTGGGATGAGCTGGGTGCTCCCTGTGGGTGCAGGGCAGCTCAGGGGTGCTGGGCTCGGGGAGCTGCTCACAGGGCACTTGTCAGGCTGGGTCTGTGCTGTGTCTCCAGCAGGGGTGAGGGAGGACACTGTGATGGGGCAGAGGTCCCCTGTGGTCAGCCTGTTGGGCTCCACGAGGGAGCTGCAGCTGTGAGCTGAAGCTGCTCAGGGGCAGAAGGTGCCACCGTTCTCTGGCTGCCACTGGTGACATCCCAGCCTCCCTGCCTCTCTCCACGGAATCCTGGAATGGTTTGGGTTGGAAGGGACCTTAAAGCTCACCCAGTGCCACCCCTGCCACCTTCCACCATCCCAGGCTGCTCCAAGCCCTGTCCAGCCTGGCCTTGGACACTTCCAGGGATGGGACAGCCACCACTTCTTGGGCAATCAGCTGCTTTTCCTCCAAAAGATAAAATTCCTGGCAGGACAGAGCCTTTAACAGGAATTTTAAAACCCATTTTTCAATTACAGCAGCACTTTTATTCTTTCTTGTGTTTTCACACCCCATCCCTGGCAGTGCCCAAGGCCAGGTTGTGGAAGGGGCTTGGAGCCACCTGGGATGGTGGAAGGTGCCCCTGCCCATGGCAGGGGGAGGGATGAGATGGGCTTTAAGGTCCCTTCCAATCCCAGATATTCTATGATTCTAAAATCCAGCAAATCCCTTGCTGGGGAGGAAAATCACCCAGGAGCTGTGGGAAGCAGCTCATCCCAACCCCCCCCCCGGGTGTCCCTGCCCCTGCTGGGGTTGGTTTGGTCATTGCTGGTTTGGTCTGTGGCAGAACCTTTGCTGCTCCTCCCTGCTCCCAGGCTGTTTCCTCCTGCTGGGATCCAGACAGGAGCAGCTTCGAGCTGCTCTCATCATTTTTACAGGCTTAATGAATATACACTGTAGTAAATATTTTCACACTTCAATTTGGAATTTCACAGGCAGTTTTCATTCAAATGTGGAACAACTTGGCAAGGCTTGTGGTTAGGAAAACCTTTTTCCTATAGCAGAGAGTCCTTTTTATTTAAAATGTCTTCACAAAACCTTGTGAAACATCTTTAGATGGAGCTGAGAGGATCATGCCCAACTGACTTTTTTGTTTTGTTTTGTCTGCAGCAGGGAAATGGGAGGGATTGAAGACCTTTGGAATCTTGTTCTGAGTAGGGATTGCATTGACAAAGGGCTGCTGGGCCTGGGGGCTTTGCTGTGCTCTCAGTTCTGTGGGACTGAGCTCTCAGCTCCTGAGCCATAGATTTATCTACAAGGATGTTTTTTGCTCATAATTAAGGAAAAGCTGAACTGCTGGAAGTGTCTCGTTAGAAGACAAGAATCAGAAGGTGGCCTAACCTAAATAAATCAATACTCTGCTCATTCCCAACCCTCTGCTGGAGAATGCAGGTGTGTAACAGCCCTTGGTTGTGATTTTATACAATGGAATCAAGGCTTTAATTCATTCAACTATTTTCTGCCACTGGAAACTTTTTGGGAATCTTTGCTGGCAATGTTCAGAGGGGAAATCAGGAAGACTCTGGATCTGTGTCAGGATGATGAGGAAGCCTGTGCATTATCCTTAGGGCAGTTGTTATTGCCGTGATTTTGGGCCTTGCCCTGCAATTTCCTCTGCTCAAAGCCAGCAAATGCTGGAGTACTGGATTGCTCTGGGAATGGCTCTGTGTGACCCAGGGGCTGCTGAGTGGCAGGAAGAGTTTATTCTGCATCTGCTCACTAGACCAGCAGAACTCTGTGTGGGTCTGAACGCATCCTCATCCGAAAATCTCGTGTGTCCCTGAGCAGCCAAGGTGAGCAGGGCTCTAAATCCCTGTCTGTGTTCCACACAGTTATACCTGGGGATATTTCTCCCTCCTTGTGACTTTCAGAGCACATTTGGGGATGGCTTTGGCTCTTCAGAAGCCTTTGCAGAGTGAGAAAACCACGTCCAGAGAGCCCTGAACTTACTCCAAGTGCAGCTTGACTCGGGCAGGAGTTCTCCCAGGCAATGAGTGATTTGTGCTTGATGAGAATCCCAAGCTCAAATCTCATTCCTGTTTTTCAAGGTGCCCCCTCCAGCTGCACAACCCCAAGAGCTCCAGTGCTCTCCTTGTGCCCCTTCCCAGAAAATGCAAGTCTTGTGTGCTCAGAGAAACTGAAGATGGGTGACTGAGGTGCTGCAGGTGGGAATCAGAATATTTGGAGTTTTGCTGGATGAACTGGCTGCCCCTGTGTGAAACTGTGGGGATTGCTTGGTCTCATGAGCTCTGTGTGGCTTTCAGATTTGTGGTGAAATGTGTCAAATGCACCTTTTGAGAGTCACAGAATGGTTTGGGTTGGAAGGGACTGTGGGTTTCATTTTTTGAGTTTGTCAAGTTTTCAGCCTGTTAGTAGCTGATTCTTTCTTCTTGTGAGAGAATTTATTCCTTTCAAGGACGGTGAATGTAAACAAGTTCTTTATTTTTCATAAACACTTCTAGGTTCTCATAATAACTCTCTCACAGGTGTTGTTTCCATTATTTAACCAATGAAGAGAAGTGTTGTCTTTACTCACCAACCATAGAATTGTTTAGTGCAGCATGTTGTCAAAGGGCTGTGTAAAATTAAAAAAAGAGCCTTTCTGGTCTTTCTTTTACCTGGAGTTAAACTCTTCATTTTCATGTCTAACAGCAACAAGGGACCTTAAAGGTCACCTCCTTCCAGCCTCCCTGCTGAGGACAGGGACAGCCTCCACCACACCAGGGTGCTCCAAGTCTCATCTCACCTGGCCTCAGATCCTCCTTATCCTGCAGATCAGTGCCCCGTGGGGCTCAGAGAGGGGCTGGGGTTTGCTGGGGCAAAACTCCCTCCTGAAACCCCCAGCCTGACCTCCCTCACCCTGAATGTGCCTCACCTGTCTATGGGGAGGGAGGCCCCTTAAGCTCTGAGGGTCCAGCCCTGAGAGTTGGCTGAATAATAATCAGCGAGGCAGCATGGTCCAGAGTATCTTGAAAATCAAAAGAGTTTAATAAAATAACAGAAATGGTACAGAATAAAAGACAAAAGCCAAGCACAGTGATAGATCCCTCACCTGCTGGAACACCTCGAGAGTGCCCCTGGGTTCCTCTGTTCTGTCCCTTCTCTACCCCATGGCTGAGGATGGCCTGTTGGAACTCTGCCAGTGGGCAGGGGGACAAGTTTGGATGAGCAGCTGCGAGGTCCAACAGGTGCTTCTCTCCTGGCACTCAGCCAATTAACATGGGAAAAAGAACTTTCCAGTGAAACCTCCTAATACAGAAATGCCCACTCAGGAGTGGGGGGTGCATTGCTACACCTGTCTCCAGCAGGAACAGGCTGGACAGAGTTTCCATCCATAATTCAAGCCCACAGCTGTTTAAAAATAAAAGAAAGGGAGGAGAGGCTGCAAAATCAAAATAAAAAACATTCAAAGAGAGGTAGAGTCCCTTGGCCAGCCTGTTATTTTTGACAGTGGCAGAGCTTTCCCAGTGCCAGGCAGGCTCATGAATAAAGCAGCTGAGTGAGTTCATGCTAGCTGGGGAAAGAATGAATTTTTTATCAAGAAACCCTGTTAGCATATTTATGTATTGATATATTGGTGCCATAAGCCTTTGGATCAAGGCATAAAACAGCAGAGGTTTTGCTTTTTCAGCCTCCCCAGCTCTGGAGAAGGGGAGGAACAAAGGGGAGGATTTGCTTCTATTTAAACTTGGCTGAATTAACATTAATATTGCTTGCAACAGCTACAGTTAAAATGTGTTCCTACATCTACTGCTATTGTGCAAAATTAAAATGCTGCCAGCTTTGAGGATTCCACCCAGAGTCTTCTCGTATTTGGGTTGATTTTATGCATTTGGACGCTTTCAGAGGAAAGCCCAGCTCTGCACTGGTGTATTTGAGGGAATCATATCTCCCTTCACTCTTCTCTGGCATTTTCTGAGTCCTGTCAGGGGAAACAAAAGGTGGGGAACGAGAATCCTAAATGGGGGGTGATCTAGGTGTGTGTGAAGGTGAAAAGGAGTGGAATAGCTCAAAGACCTCAGAGAGAGAGAGGATCTTCCCAGGAGCATGGATTTGAGTGTGAATGTGCCAGGGCTTGCAGTTCTCTCCCAGGAACTCGGGCTGTGTCAGGGCTGTGATGTCAGGGGAGGGCAGGGGACACTGGGGACCCTCTGAGGGCTTTTCCTACAACTGCTGACCCCATCCCACAGGGCTCCCAGGAAACACTCCCTCTGCCATGGGATTGTTCCTGGGGTCCAACCCCCCCAAAGGCACAGTTGGGATGTGCTCTGGGAGGAGATCAGATCACAGAACCCCAGAACTGGGCTGGAAAAGACCTTGGGACTTGATAACCTCAATCTGTGACCTAACAGCACCTTGTCAGCTAATCCATGGCCCTCAGTGTCACATCCAGTTGTTTTTTAAACACCTCCAGGGACAGTGACTCCATTCCAGTGCTCAATCCCTCTTTCAGTGAAGATTTTTTCCCTAATTCCCAGCCTAACCTGCCCCTGGTGCAGCTTAAGGCTGTGTCTCCAGTCTCAAATTGCTGCCTGGACCTTGCATGCAGTTCAGAGCTTCCTGAAATCCTGTCCAGCCCACTCCCAGCCACGGAAACCTCCAGCTGAGGGGTTTTCCTCACAGAAGGCAGAAGCAGGTGAAATCCTAAGAAGTTTGGGATTGGCTCCCAGGCCCCTGCAGCTCACTGGGGGCTCTTCCACTTTAATGGGAACATTAAAATGTCACCTGCTGTGATCCACCTGACCCCACTGAGCCCAGGTGGGTGCTGACAGCCTCATCAGGGAGAAATTTTTAGGCATCAGGCAGCTGCAGAGGCTGTGGGAATGCAAGTCAGATGGACTTTCCCAGGGGTTGCTCTGGAGGAGCTGGGAGAAGACATTCCAAACAATTCCTAGTCTTTGCCCCTGCTGGTTTCCAGTTTGTTTACTTGCAAAGACGTTTACAAAGAGGTGTTGGTTGGAGTCATGCTCAGTGTTATCAGAACAGGGCATAAAGAGGATGTGCCCTTTAATAAACATTGCTGTATGCCCCCCAAGAAGATTGGGGTGATCTCATTATTTCAGCCATCCCCAATACAGTTTTGATGCCCCAGCCCAACCCCTCTGGCTGGGCTCAGGGCACCATTTGGAGCCCCCACTGATTTCATTCAGCCCATTTCAGTTTTGCCCTTCCCACAGGCTCTGCTGTGTCCCTCCCTGGGTGCCACAGCCCTGGAGTGCCCATGGGGACGTTCCTGTGCCAGCTGGATTTGGCTCTGCCTGCCCTGACCTGAGCACCAGATGCTCCCAAAAAAGGGCTGGAACATCTGAGAGTCAGGAACCAAAGAAACTGGGCTGGATTTGAGCCAAGGTGGCACTTAACTGGGATGGGGAGAGGAGGAAAGGCTTTCTGCAGGTCCTGGTGTTCTGTACGGGGCAGCACTCGGGGTGAGCAGTGGGATTTCCCTCCCTGCTCTGCTGGGGGTGTGGGAGCAGCTCACCTCTCACCTGGCTGTGACCCAGTTTCACCTCCTGGGAGGCTGGGCATTGCAGCTGAGACTTCCTCAGTGGAGGGCTCGGGGCTGTTTCTGGGTCAGAAAGGCTACACAGGGTTTAAAAGATTAAAGCCTTTTTTAAAAAAAATCGTTTTTCTCCTTCTGTTTTCATTGTAAGGCAGCTTCCATGTGCTCCTGTCCATGCTTGTGATATTTTTGATTTTATTCTTAGTAATTTCTGTGTTCGTTTAAATGTAAGAATAGGAGCCGGTAGAAATAAATCACCCGTAAACAGCTTAGCTAATTATCAGAAATGGTGAGGAAGAGAGTTGTGAAAAATCAGAGGGAAGGTAAAGAGAGTTCATCTCTCCAAGACAGCTGAGAGTTCTCAATGCAGAAGCACTTAACTAAGGGAATATTACCCTTCAATTGCCCTGAATAAGTCAGGCTGTGCCATTGATTAGATCCGGTGAGTAAATCTAGGTGTGCTGTATTTTGTATTTTGATTAAAAGCACAGTAAAAGCAAATGGTCTGTGGTGTTTGGCTGTACTTATCCAATTAAATCCTGTTATTGACCCCCACTCAGGAAATATTTATGTGGCAGCACCTTAATTGTTTGTATTTCACATTAAAGGTGATTTTGTGTGAGGTTCCCTCCTCTCCCAGAGCAGCTCCCTTTGATGGAGTCAGCAGTGGGATCTGGGGATGGCCTGCTGAGCCCTGAGGCTCCCTGGGGATGGGGAGAGGGAGCCCAGAGCAGGCAGAGACCCTGGGAGCCAGTGAAGGGATGGGGATGGGCTGGGAGGAGGATGCTGCAGCAGGCCAGGCTTCCTTGGGCATTTCCTGGCCATGGGATGGGGCTGGAGCAGAGCTGCTGCTGGTCCTGCAGCAACAAGAAGCTCCACCATGAGAATCCCAGATTGGTTTGGGCTGGAAGGGACCTTAAAGATCCCCTCATTGCACCTCCACCACGGGCAGGGTCACCTCCCAGCAGCCCAGGTTGCTCCAAGCTGGCCTTGGACACTCCCAGGGATGAGGAGGCTCCCCTTGGAGCAGCCCTGGGAAGGTGGGAGATGGCCAGGGCTGCAGGAAGGGAGCTGAGGGGTGGTACCGAGGCACTGCTGGGCTCTGCAGCACAGTGCAAGCAGCAGTGGGCTGCTTTCAAGTCGATTGTTTCAAAGCACATCTTGGGATGAATTAATAACCAGACACAGCTGCCACCTTGTTAACACAGTGCTGCCTGAGCAGCTCTGCGTGCCTCAGACACAAAGTGAGGATTAATCCTGGCCCTGCTCTGCTCTTGGACAGTCACAAAAGGCCTGGAGGTGGAGAATGCCCCACTCAGGGCAGGAATCCCCCTGCAGGGCAGCAGCCTTTGGCTCCTGAGGCTGCTCCAGCTGCCAATATCCCCCCACAGATCCCTGCACCTCCAGAGGTGGCCGTGCTGTCACTGCCTGGGGACACCACCACAGAGGGAGGAGAGAGTGCTTGGGTGAGGCCTCAGGAGTTCAGCTTTTATGTATTCCATGTATTTGTAACCCTGCAGTTCTTTAGTGTGTAACTCCAAACTCCACACACAGTGTGAGCTGCTGCTGCTGCTTCCCCATTCTGGGCAGACACAGCAATTCTTCTCCAGGCCTGGGGATCAAGGGCCCCTCACTGCCTCAGGCCTGAGAGATGCAAACAAAAGTGAGTTGGGGGGAGCAAATTTGGGGTAAATAACTTCATTACCTGAAGGTGTAATTGGGAGATTGACCTTGAATATGCAAATGGACCAAACTTACAAAAGTGTGAAACCCTGTGACCATTGTCCATTTTGGGTGTAGCCCCTGGGGGCTTCACCTGCCCAAAATGTACCTGAAGGCCCTTTAATAAATATTCCTGCTTTTTATTGCCTTTATTTTGTCTGGCCTCTGTTTTTAGGTAGCCCAAAAGGCATCAATGAGGAGTGAACAGAGCAGGGTTGTCCTGTGACACCCAGCTGTGGCAGGGACAGCAGCTGCAGGGTGGCTGCTGGAGCAGGGTCACCTGGAACAGGGCAGACAGATGCTCTTGGGGATTCAGGAATGGGGTGTTTGGGTTTTTTAGCATGCTGGGTGCATCCTGCTACAAGTGCCAGGTCAGGGTGGGAGCAGCTGGGGGCTGAGCAGAGCTCAGGTATTTTAGGGAGAGCACTCCAGGGGCTGGAGAGTTTGTGTGGGCTTTAGATGCTTGAGGTGGAGATCACTGTGGCCCTGAGATGCCCCTCAGATGCCTCAGTTTCCCTCTGTGCAGCTGTGGGAGCCTTGTGCTGTCACATTTAGGGCACCTGGATCTTCCCATGCCTGGGGCACTCCTGGGGCTGGGTGTGGGCACTGCCCAGGGGTGCTTGTGAAGAGCCCCATGGCTGTTTTGAACCAGAAGGCTCAGGAGCAGTGTGAGAGCCCTCTGTGAGCCCCCTTGAATTTCTGGATGTATTTCTGGCACACTGTTTTGAGCATTTTGTTTCTCTTGCCCTCCTGTTACATCTCTGCGGGCACAAGTGGCACTGGCAGACAGGCAGACGTTACAGCAGTGAAATGTTGTAGGAACATAAAAATTGATTTGATCTCCTGGCTCCTCCTGCTTAATGAGTGAGCCTGGAGCTCGGTGGCTCTGTGGGTGAAGGGCTCAGGGCAGACAGAGCTGCTTGTGAGACTCTGGGGGCTTTCCCTGGGGGAAGGAGTTTGGTTTTCCTGGCAGCAAACAGCTTGTGAGTCATTAAAGCATCTCCCTGAGGCAGAGCTGGTGCTGTACTCTGTGCTGGGGTTCCAGCTCGTTTGGGAGCACTGGGAAAGGTGTTGCACATCCAAGAAGGCTCTGCCTTCTCAGGAGCAGTTTGTCACAGCTTTTGCCTGGTGTTTGTCACCGTATCCAAAGTGGAATTTGTCCTGGAGCCTCTTGAGCGAGGCAGAGCAAACGGAGCCAGACCCTGCCCTGCCCTGAGCAGGAGGTAATCCAGCAAAGGCTCAGGGAAGGGTGGTTAATTGCTTGTATTTCGACACATTTCCTTTTTAAGGGCTTTGATCGTGGCATGGAATTGTGGATCTGTCGCCAAGTTTGGGCTTCAAGGGGAGAAATAAATGATGAACGATCACTTGGCAGCAGTGAACCCGCTGCACTCCCTTTGCATGTTGATGTGCTTTTCCCTTCTCCCATCTGCTCCTTCCCCCAGCTCCTCCCCACGGGCTCTGCAGCCCCCCTTGCCTGGCTGAGAGCATTCCCAGCCTCCCAGAACCATGGAATATCCTGAGCTGGAAGGGACCATCGAGCCCTCCCTGGATGGGATCTGCTTGCTGCAACCAGAGAAGTTTGATGGACAAGATGAGAGCTGAAGAACAGCCCCTAAATACAACCCCCTGGGACTGCTCTGGAAATTGCCCCAGGCACTTCCCCACGCTTCCTTTTTCTCTGTTTCCAGACCAATGGTGCTGCAGGCAACTCCTGGAATCGGCTTTGCTTCATCCCTCTCATCATCACGGGCTCTTTTTTCCCTGGTGTTGGGAAGGGAGCACTGAGGATGAGTTTCCTTGTTCCCTCAGGCCCATCTGCAGAGATGCAGGGCAGGAGAGAGCTGAAAGCAAAGAGAGGGAAGAACAGGAAGACAAAAGAGGGAACGAAGCACAGGGGTGGGATGTCAGGTATTCCAAAGGCTTCAAAACCCTAACGGGGCAGCTCAGAGCTTCCCTGCATTTCTGCTCCCGTTTCCCCAGCCTGTTTCTCCCCAGATCCATTTGTTCCTCATGTGCTGGTTCTGCCTTGAGCAGGGGCTTGTGCTGAGCTTGGTGAGCGCCCGTTCCTCTCCTCTGGGGCACTGATCAGCTGGCACAGACATCCCTGAGGGTGTTTGCTGTTTGCAGAGAGGCTTGTCCGTGTTTGATCCTGAGCCTGGCCCTGGAGGAAGGATTTGTGCAGACGTGCACCCTGTTAACAAACCCAGGGCATTCACTTGTGTCAGTGCTGTAAATGTTATCACCTGTGAGAAATACTCTGATACTTTGGGGGTTGCTGTTCTTTGGGTGATTTCTTACACAGAGACTTTTGAGGTGGTACCAGGTACATGCCCAGCTGAGGTAAAACACATTGAAAGGGCTTCCTCTCCTGAGTCCTGCAAACAAAATTATTCTTGGAAATATGGTTGGGAACACTGTGCAAAAAGCATCACAAATAATAAGTTAATGGAGCAATATCAGTTAGAATTAACACATTTTTCCAACTGATGTTTGAGACCATTTTTCTGGGGGCTCTGCCTCTGGGCAGGAAGGTGAGCTCAGGGCTCCTGTCTTTCTCTGCAGGAGGAGTGAGAAGGACAAGGAGAATGCAGGGATTTACTTGTATCAGTGCTGTAAATGTTATCACCTGTCAGAAATGCTGTGGAGTGGGTTCTGCCTGTTCTTCAGGTGACTCCTTACACAGGGATGTTGAGGTGGCACCAAGTGCATGCATGGCTGAGGCAAAACACATTGAAAGCATTTCCTTCTGTGAATCCTGCAAGCAAAATTACTCTTGGGAATATGATTGGGAAAGCATCACAGATAATAAGTTAAAGCACCAATATCAGAATTGACACAGTTTTTGCCAGGTGGTGTTTGAGCACTTCCCTCTAGGCTCTGCCATCGGGCAGGGGGGAGAGCTCAGGGCTCCTGTTTGTCTTTACCCTCTGCAGGAGGAGGGAGAAAGATGAGGAGAATGTGTTTAGGTCTTTATTTTCCTTTTTGCTCCCCTTCTTCCTTCCCTTCCACCCAACATCAGATCCTCAGATTGCTGCATTCTTCCTGCACAAGAGAGGAATTTGCATTTTCCTCAGCACTGGGATTCTGTCAATGGCCATGTGGCATTTTCCTTTTCAGCACTTCCCAAAGAGCTCCCTCGTGGCTGATGAATGCAGAAACTTTGTCACAAAGCCCACCACCCTTCCCTCCCGTTCATCTCCCACTGCTGCCTGCTCAGGGTGGGGCTGGCTGACAGGCGGTGCTGAGTGAGCAGATGTGGAATTCTATCATCCCAGAGATCCTGGGGTTCTTGCAGACTCCTTGTCTGTGTGGGAGCAGATTCTGGCCTTGGCTGCACCCGGCTTTGGGGGAGGCTGTGCTTCCCTCTGCAGTGGCTGGGCTCAGCTGGAAATGAGGTGCTGATGCTGAGGGAGTTGGAGCCCGTGTGGGGAGGGAGGAGCTGCTGCAGAGAGCCTGCACTGGGTTAGGCCACCTGAAGATGTGTTCTGGTCCTGCAGCAGGGTAGCCTGGACCTGTGGAATTGTTCAGGCTGGAAAAGGCCTTTAAGGCCATTGTTCCCCCAGCACTGCCCCATGTCCCGACTGGGCTTTTAAATCCCTTTAGGGATGTGACTCCACCATTGCCCTGGGCAGCCCTTTCCAATGTTTAACAACACTTTCCATGCAGAAATTCCTGCTGCTGTCCCCCCTGAGCCTCCCCTGGCCGTTCCCTCTCCTCCTGTCCCTGTCCCTGGGAGCAGAGCCCGACCCCCCTGGCTGTCCCCTCCTGGCAGGGAGTTGTGCAGAGCCACAAGGGCCCCCTGAGCCTCCTTTGCTCCAGGCTGAGCCCCTTCCCAGCTCCCTCAGCCTCTCCTGGGGCTCCAGCCCCTTCCCAGCTCTGTTCCCTTCCCTGGACACGCTCCAGCCCCTCCATGCCCTTCCTGAGGAGCCCAGAACTGGATGCAGGATTTGAGGTGCCCCAGCACTTGGTGGTCACTGCTCAGGTCCTGCTGGACACACCATGGACAGCCCAGGGGCCTCTTGCCTACCTGGGCACACCTGGGCATGTCCAGCCACTGTCACAGCACCCCCAGGGCCTTTCCCAGCCCCTCTGCCCCAGCCTGGAGCTGTGAGCCAAGGACAGGAGCCTTGCTGACCTCAGCCCTTTGGTGTGACCCCAGGGATCTGAGCCCTGTGCAGGCCCTGCTGCCCCCATGTCCCACCCAGGCTGGTGTCACCTGTGGCCTCCATCCCCCCATCAGGGCACTGACAGGGACAGCAGAGGGGTGTCCCCACTGGAGCTGAGGAAAAGTCACGGTGTGCATGTTGGCACAATCAGTTCCTTGGCTGGAATTTCAGCTGGTGAGCACAGCAGGACTGACCAGGACACCAGTGGTGCACACTCCTGTGGAATTCCAGGGGAATCTCCTCTGCCCTGCAGCTTCTGTGTGGGGTTTTCTTTCTGAGCTGAAATAATAATTGTCTCTCCCTTTCCCCTTTGTTTCCAGACGAACGACGCTGCAGGAAATACCTGGAATTGGCTTTACTTCATCCCTCTCATCATCATTGGCTCTTTCTTCATGCTCAACTTGGTGCTGGGCGTCTTATCAGGGTAAGGCACTCATGGATTTCTGTCCCCACCTGGATATTAAAGGGGAAGAGGTGTTGATTTTAGCCCAGGGGGGATATTACTGAGAGAGATGGGTGACACATCACGCTGTGCCCCTTCCCACATGTCCTGCCCCTCCCAGGGGTGTCCTAGGGTGGGCACAGGCTGGTGAAATACCCCGAGCTGAGATGATTCTGAATCCAGACACAAGAGTGGATTGAGCTCTGTGGAATTAGACTGGGTTGGGTCAGTGCAGCCAACGCTTCTGTGTTGCCTTGAAAAGCCATCAGGAACCTGCTGGTGCCAATAAAATGCATGGAAATGTTGGCAATGCATCTGGTGCAACTGTGCAGCCTGGGGAAAGGGAAGCTCAAACTCAAGGCCATTAAAAGATCTCTCTCTGGGAGAGAGATCTTTTAATTCCTCTATTTTTTTGGTGGTGGTTTTTTGTTTTCTTGCATTTGATTTTTTTGTTGATTTGTTTTGTTTGTTTGATCTCTACCTGCTTGAGCCAATGTCTGGATTTTGGGCTCCCTTGATGTTCAAACCCCAGGGGTCAGCTGGGGATTTGGTGTTTGTTGCAGCTGAGTTTGGATCTTTGCAGGAATCAAGGTGCCAGGTCTGAAGCTGGAACATTCCCAGCCTCTGGGGAGATGTGGTCTGGAATTAACACACTCCAGGACTATAAAGCTCTCAGACTTTGGCACCTCATTCTGCACTGAGTTTCTTCTTAGATCATGCAGGCAATTGAGATCATAGGGATGTATTAAAATCTGGATTTTTTTCCTGCCTCTTGGCAGCAAGGGAAGAAAAAATGAGTTGTTGCTGCTGTGTGGTAAAAGCCCTTCAGTGCTGCACCATTCCTCTTCCTTTTTAGAGTGACTGGAGAAAGGAAAGTGCTTTCCAAAGAACTTATCAATGCTGATTTGTATTATTTTGTTATTATTTTTCCTCCTCAAAGCACAGGCTGTGAGCAGCAGTGCAGTGGTGTTTGAGGAGGGGAGAGCACTGTGGGGGAGGTTGTGTCTCCCTCAGTGCAGGAATAATCATCACGATCAATAACTGACCAAACCCATTAATAACTGATCAATAACTGACCAAATCCATTTACAACTGATCCACAACTGACCTAATGCATTTATATCTGATCAACAACTGACCAAATCCATTAATAACTGATCAGTAACTGACCAAATCCATTTACAACTGATCAACAACTGATCAAATCAATTTATAACTGATCAGTAACTGACCAAATCCATTTACAACTGATCCACAGCTGACCTAATCCACTTGTAGCTGATCAATAACTGATCAAAGCCATTTCTAGGGCATCCTGGTGTATCAGAGGCTTTGTCTGATGGCTGATTTTCAGGGGTTACCCCAGCAGGGCTGAGTGTGGTTCATTAGGTGTCTCATCTCCCTCGTTCCACAGTGGGATTTAAACCAACCCCAAATCTTGCAGACTCCTGTTCCTTTGTGCTGGGATCAAAGGGGTTTGGTGAGCAGGAGCTGGAGACCTCTGTCTGACTCTCCTGGAAGCCTCCTGTTGCTTGGGGCAAAATATGAATATTCTATAAATGTGTATCTCCTCTTGAAAACACAGCTCTGTGCAGGATTCTCTCTGTCAGTGGTGAGGATGAGAAAATCTTCCTCACAGAGGGGAGCTCTTAATTTCTGTTTCACACAGTGGTTTGACATCCTTGCCTGGAATAATTCCTGGGGAGAGGCTGAGGAAATAAACATCACAGCCCAGGTGTGGAGCACAGGGCTCCTGGTGGGTTTGGAGCTGCTGAGCAGGGAAGGAAAAAAGGTATAAAATGTATAAAAATCCTTCCCTGTGAGGGTGAGGAGGCCCAGAGCAGCTGTGGCTGCCCCTGGATCCCTGGCAGTGCCCAAGGCCAGGCTGGGCACTGGGGCTGGAGCAGCCTGGGACAGTGGGAGGGGTCCCTGAACATGACAGGGGTGGAATGGGATGAGCTTTAAAGTCCTTTTAAACCATTCCATGATTCTATATCTGAATGGAAGAGTGGTAAGAAGACAGCAGAAAAAAGGAAAACCCCTCAGAAAGCAGAGACTGTTGTCAATGTGTTCTGCAGCCAACAGCCCAGACAGCACCATGGAAAAAAACCCAAAAAAACACCAAAAGACCCCCAAGAAACAAACAAACAAACACAACAACAACAAACCCCAAAAACAAAAACCCAAAACAAAACAAAACAACAAAAAAAAAAAGAGAGAGAAATTGAGAAATTTCTTTTGGAGCTCTTCTTTGCCTGGGTTTCTGCATGGAGAAAGGCATGGAGAAGTTGATTTCCATAGGATAGAGCTTCACTCAAGGACACAAAGCCATCACATCCCAGGAACAGCCCCAGCCCCAGCTCCTGGCAGCAGGAGTGGCACCATAACACCTGGCACCATGGAGATGTGTGCACCCCACAGGAGCAGGAGTTTCCAGAGTAGGGACGGGTTTGGGTTTCACTCTTTGTCTCATTAGAAGGTAAAAACCCAAAGACTCCAATGCCTTTCTTCCCTTATTTGGCCATATGCCAGCACAGAGACACCCAACTGGATCTTTAGAGCTGTGATTGAAGCTGCTCCTGAAATCCAGGGACTTTGGTTGTTTTTTTATGGAATATCTGGGGCTCTCCAGCAGGACTCAGCATCTCATTTACTCTGGAGCTGTGGTTTTGTGTCCCCTGTGGGGGATTTTCCTCCCTGTTCCTCACTTTATACTCCCCCCCTTTCCATTTTCCTTCCCTGGTGCTTGATTCTTCCGTGAACCAAAAAAACTCAGCAGCCCTGCAGAACCCAACAGAGCAGAAAAATACAGATTATTTCCTCCTGCAGGAGCTTTTGCTGAGTGCCACAGCTGATTTGTGAGCTCAGGACTGTACAGGGCCAGGAGAACAGGAGCAGAAGGAGGAATTCCTGGCCCTTTTGATAGCATCCAGGAGCTCACTTCCTTCTGCTTGTGAACTGTGGAATTCTGGAATTCAGAACATGTTCTGCCCATCCCTGTGCTGGGGTGACTCCCCAGTCACAGACACACACAAGAAAGGGGAAAATATAAATGATAAAAATAAATAATTGAAAACAAGGTGGAATTAGGAGATACCTGCTTGAAGTTTTGCTGGCCCATCCCTCCAGCCCCTCAGGTGATGCTATCCCTGTTCCAAAAGCTGGGGCACCTTGCTTCCCAGAAACTGAGGTGGCATTTTCTAAGAGTGGAACAACTGCAGTGTTGACAATGTTTAGGAATTTGTATCCATAATGTATTTCCCTTGGAACATCTTTCTGTGCTGACTGCAGTGGGGAGTTATTTTTATTAGATCCTTTGTGAACTCTTTGTGATCTAGGTAGCAATAAAGGAGAATACAACGTTTCCACAGAGAAGAAGATTGGCTGCCTCTGGTGGCACCACGAGGTTGTTCTGACTGCACACCATGGCAGGAAGGGCTGACCCCAGCTGCCCTGCTGCAGCCCTCAGACACAGGGTCGTTTGCAGCTTGGGCGTCACTTCTGACCACAAAATTCCCTGGGATGATCCCCATGAATTTTTTATTGTGCTCTGCCCACGGTTTGCAGCGAGGAGGGAAAAATCCCCATGAGGAGTTGAGAAGTGCTGGCCCACAGTGAATCTTTTTCTGACTTAATTCTGGTTTAATTCCCTGTGCCCCCAAGGGCTGAGCACCCCATCCCCAACCCCATCGCCATGTTCATCATTATCCTCATCCCCAACCCCATTCCCACCTTGGCCTCCAGGTGTCCCCTCCTTCAGCAGCCACTTCCCTGCTGTTTTTCTCCTGCTGCTGTTCCCCTGCCAGCCCTCAGCCTCCCCTGATCCCAGCTCCCAGCTTTTTTCCATGGGCTGCTGGGATTATGGAGTTTACTGCAGCTCGGGTATTAATTCTGCCTGATAATGAGCTGGATGATGCCACACAATACATTGGTGAACTGTTTTGATGCTTTGGATTACACAATGCAAAGAGGATAAACGTTATCCTGGGATGCTGGGAGGAAGATGATTGAACTTATTTCAAGGCTAAGTGCTTTCTGGCAGGGATCCAGGCAGGGGGAGTGCCGAGGGTGGCGAGACAGGCGGAATTCTGGCCAGAGAGGCCACGCTCCCAGAGTGATGCATTGGGATCCTGGGAGTCTGCACCTCTCGAGTGTGAAAAATGCTGCTTGTCATGTCCTCAAATATTTATGGTGAAGCCCGAGGTATTTCCAGCCCAGGCAGTGAAGAGTGATGGTTGCTGCCAAGGCTTACTCCTCTGGCTGGGCCTGGGCTGTGTTTTCCCCAGAACTGCTCTGTCCTGGATGTGTTTTATGGGATCACCTGGGGCAGGTGATGCCTTTTTGGGGCTACCTAAAAACAGAGGCCAGACAGAATTAAGGCAATAAAAAGCAGGGATATTTATTAAAGGGCCTTCAGGTACATTTTGGGCAGATAAAGCCCCCCAGGGGCTACACCCAAAAACATGCCATCAGTCACAGGTTTTCACACTTTTATAAGTTGGGTCCATTTGCATCTTGGGGGTTCATCTCCCAATTACAGCTTCAGGTAATGAAGTAATTTACCCCAAGTTTGCTCCCCCAATTCACTTTTGTTTGCATCTCTCAGGCCTGAGGCAGTGAGGGGCCCTTGATCCCCAGGCCTGGAGAGGAATTGTTGTGTCTGCCCAGAATGGGGAAGCAGCAGCAGCAGCTCACACTGTGTGTGGAGTTTGGAGTTACACACTGAAGAACTGCAGGGTTACAAATACATAAAATACATAAAAGCTGAAGTCCTGAGGCATCACAGGGACTGTGTGGAGACATTTGGGATTGGTGCAGCAGCTTTGTGCCAGCAGGAGCCTGGCAGGGGACACAGCTCCAGCTGTGCTGGCACCCTGCAGGGCACAAGGGGCAGGAAAAACTGATTTCATTCTTTTTCTCACCCTTTTCTGAGCAGCCCAGAGCATGGATGCTTCATCCCACCACACACCCTCCCCGTGCTGTGCTCCAGGCTCCCTGGGGAATCTCTGTCTCTGCTGTCCCAGGGTCACTGAGGTTTTTGTGGGGCTGGAGCAGCTCCTCAGGAGGCAGCACAGCCCCACCCCAGCCTCCCTGAACCCAGCTGGCTCGGGGACTTGCCCTGCTGAATTTCATAACAACTTTTCCCATCCTGAGGATTTTTGTCAGATTGAGCTCATAAAACCTCCTCCTGCAAGACGAGCAGAGGCTGGAGGACAGCGGTGCTGATGAATTTGTCACGAAGGCAAAGTGTTCTTGTGTCCTCCTTCCCCTCATTACAGAGACAATCCTTCACTCCCTGCACATTTGTTCCCAGTTCACTGGAACCTGCTGCGATCTGACTCTGCCTGGTGTTAATTATTTGCAGCAGAAGAGCTGCATCATGGAAAGAGATGAGATTCTGGCTTTCTCCTTGCTTTTAGTCTGTTCCAAGGCTGTGCTTAAAAGGGAGGGGAAAGAGAGGAAAAAAGCAGAGGCTTTTTCCCCTTTTTCTTTGCTTTTTAACAAAGCCATCATTGCAAACATGAAATGAGGGAGAAATTTTTCTTTCTTGGTGTCTTGCAGGAGGAGGCAGAGAGCAGTGGCTGATCCTACTGAATGTGGGTCCTTTGCTCCTTCTGTGTTTTTGGTTATTCCAGGAGAGCTGGACTTCCTTTACATGCCCTTCTTTTAAGCCACAATGGAAATCAAAGCCTGGGATACAAAAATTATACATAGGAGACCTAAATTTGAATTTCCTGGGGCCTCTGCTTTGTCCTGGGAGTGGAAACTTGAACAGAACCAGAGGCTCATCCTGCAGTTGCAGCAGGCTGAGGTGAGGAGATAAATGGGGCTTTAGAACTCCTTTTCCTCCCTTTGTCCCTGCCTCCTCCCAGCCAGCTTTGCCCAGCTGTGGCACTTGCAGCTTTCAAATCAGAGAAGGGGGAGTCAAAGTCAAACTGGCACAAGCTGGATGTGAAGGCAAAGGAAAGGAGGGAGGAAGATGCATTGAAGGCTTCACCTCTGTGCTGTTCCTCTTCTCTTCCCAGAAATGCAGCACATTTCCCACAGCTGGCCTGCATTTGGAGCCTCTGGCTGCT
The DNA here is from genome assembly GCA_013401135.1 of Cettia cetti. Lineage (NCBI taxonomy): Eukaryota > Metazoa > Chordata > Aves > Passeriformes > Sylviidae > Cettia > Cettia cetti. The sequence goes on along the minus strand of VZUI01055190.1, from coordinate 5,527 downwards.
GTGGCAGTGATTAAAGTGACTCTGGAGCCTGGCTGGGTGCTCAGAGATCATTCTCTCCCAGATCCTTCCATCCCTTACCAGCTGCTGGAGCAGAGCTGAGGTTTCCCCTCTTTGGAACACTGAGGAGGCAGCAGGAGCAGCTCTCCCCATGCAGGACTGATGGAGCCAGTGCTTATTCCTCAGCACTGGATATTGGGATGGGTTAAGCAGCTCCTTGGGCTCAGTCTGGACCTTCCCAGTGGCATCCTGGCTGGCTGCAGCTCCAGGTGAAATAGAAACAAGCCTGATGGGACAGCCTGGGGTGGGTGAGGAGACACAGAGCTTTGTCAGCTCAGGCCTCTGGGCTTTCCTTCCTTAATAAACTCTAAATTCTCAGCCAGCTGCAGTAAAACTTACCTTAGAGCTGCCAACTGTCACCAGCACAAAGGAATTCTAAAAAATTTCTGGCTTTTCAGGTGAATCCATTGTTTGGCTTCTTCTTATTCCATCAGTTTTCAGCCCCATGGATGGGCTCCCTTTCACCTCCCTCAGGTTTTTCCTTGCCCAAATGAGGTGCATTCCCATGCTTTCTCTTCTTGTTCCATGTGGCCTTTCCAATCAAGGTGCTTTGCCTGTGTTCAGTGGTGACCTGCTCCTGATTTTTAGAACTGTTTGAAACCAGTGATTTGACAATACACCACATTCATCTCTATTCATGTTTTCAGAGCACTAAGTCAGAGGCATCAAATTATTTTTAGTTTTGCCTGCAGATTTCTGAGGATTTTTTCTATGGATGAGAATAATCAAAGTTAGCTCATTCTGAACTTCTCCTGATCCTTGCTGTGGTAAAGATCTGATGTTATAGGGAAGAAATCCATGTTTTTCCTGCTCTCCTGTCATTCTGTTTGCAGCCCTTGTGGGTGCAAAGTGCCAGCTATGCCAGCTGAGATTTGTCCTTTGTATCTTCCCAGCTCTGGGTCATGTGCAGGCAGCTGGAAATTGCACTGCTTTTCTATTCACTCCTGGATCTATTCAGATTTTTCTTCCCTGAGCTAAGTGTCTAACTCCTAACAGTGTATTTCTAACTCACTGACATCCTCCCAGCTTTGTGTGCCGCAGGGAATGAATCTCTCCCTCCTCTCCCCCATCCCTTCGCCTTGTCCCTCCTGCTGCTGCTGTGGCTACTGCAGCCTCTGCTGTGCTTGCCTTTCCTCCTCTCCCTCAGGAGTTTCAGTGAGAAATTGCAAAGGTTGGTGCCTTTGGGGTGCCTGATCCCTGCAGGGCTGCTGCTGTCCTGCTCTGCCCCCTGCCAGGCTCCCAGAGCTGCCTGTGGGCTCAGCTGTGTCCCCTGGGAGATCTGAGGCCTGGTGCTGCTGGTGGTGACAGGTCCCTGGTGACAGAGCATCCTGCTGAGGGAAAATGCCTCAGGAACTGAGGAGAGACCATGTCCCCTGTCCCTGCTCAGGTCCTGGGCAGTCCTCTTGTCCTTCACATCTCCCCCTTCCTACCTGGCATCCAGCCTGCCTCCCTCTGCCCTGCCAGGAGCCACCTCAGCACCCAGCAGGGCTGGGGATGCTCAGCAGCTCCCCAGGCCCTTCCTGCACCTTCAGCCAGGTCACTGGGCACCTGCTTTTGTCTGTCCCCATTTCCCCGTGCCCCTCTCCTTCCTGGCCACTGGGCACCTGCTTTTCTCTGTCCCCATTTCCCCGTGCCCCTCTCCTTCCTGGCCACTGGGCACCTGCTTTTGTCTGTCCCCATTTCCCCGTGCCCCTCTCCTTCCTGGCCACTGGGCACCTGCTTTTGTCTGTCCCCACTTCCCTGTGCCCCTCTCCCTGCTCTCTGTGGGCTCTGTCTGCTCAGACCCCCTCGCTGCCTCTGCCTTTCAAAGACCAGCTTTGCAGAAGATAAAATCAATGTTTAACCCCACTGAGGCTTTGTGTGCCTCGCTGCACAAACAGTCCCAGCCACAAAGGTGTTGGGGGTTTTTTTTGTGGCATCCTGCAGAGGCCTCCCATAATAAAGGATTTTCTGTTTCCCCAGGAAGACAAAACACAGAATTCTGCACCTGCAGAACAAGTTCTGCTCCCTGAGCAACAATCTGCTTTTCTACAGTGCATGGATGGGGTGAAATGTTGGGAATATTAACTGGATCAGATCCTGCTGCAGCGAGACAGGAGTGGTTTTGCTGGATTTTATGTCTGAGGTGGGAAATCCAATCCCACAAGGATTGAAGGACCCGTGGAATGGCAGGAGTGTGAGGAGGGGTTGCTCAGCAGGAATTTGCCTACTCTGGCTCACCCAAGCAGTCAGAATTTGGTTGGATTGGATTATACTGGCAAATCCCAGCATAAAAACACAGAGCTGAGAGGGACAGGAGAAAGGAGCTCTCAGTTTCCTACTCATGGTTGATTAACCAAAATAAACGGTAGGAGATGGGCTTCCACCCTTAAAATGCAGATTTGTGCTTGCCTGTGGATGCTCTCAGGACACAGGAATTTTGGGGCTGTGTGGTGCCAGTGCTGAGCAGTTCCCTGAGGCTCTGGAGGATCTCCTGAGGGATGTGCAGCCCCTGAGCAGTGCCTGTGGCCTGCCAAGAGCACGAGCTGTGGTTTTACTGACGTGGAGATGGCTTTGCAGTGCTCTCACCTCTCTTATCATCTCTTCAGTGTCTGGAGTGCTACAGGAGCGTCCTCTGCTCTCTGCACTTCCTCTGCAGCCTCTCAGGGTGTGGGAAATCCCGCTGGGAAAAACCAGTGTCCATAAAGGGCACAGAGGAGTGCTGCAGCTTTACTGGAATCAAGGGAGCAATCCCCTGGGGCATTACCCCACAGGGTTTCTCTCCCGAGGTTTTGGAGGGTGCAGCCTCCTTTTATCCCAAACTTCCAGCCCCTTGTTCCCCTTTTCCTTTCCCCATTGCTGAGGCACTAGGAATTTACTGTCTTCCACCCCTTGAACCTGTCATTTTCCCCCGAAGTGCAGAAATTGCAGAGGTTTGAGGATGTGATTAGTCTTGCCCAAGCTGCTGATGCTGCCCTGGCCGTGTGCCACGAAAGCCAAGGCAGGAGGAGCATTGAGGGTGCTCCATCCCAGCTCTCTGCTGTCACACAGAAAGTTAATCACACACTCAGAGGATGGAGATTGAGATTTGTTGATTTTTTTTCTTCTCTTTGGTCGCTGTGACATTATTTTTAATTTAAGGCCAGCATGGATAAAGTGGTTGTAAGAATTTCATTGGTTTGTTATGTTTACTGACCCTAGTGGTTATTCAGGAAATTCAGGGTCGTGCCGATCCATTTCTCCCTGAAGTTCAGGAATTCAGACTGTCTGGTTAAACTCTCCTGGATCCTGTAACAAACTTGTGCGGCTGGAGGTTGGGAGAGACATTAAAACCCATTTCAAAGATATCAACCCCCATTTCTCCTGAAAGAGCCTCAGGCTCCGAGTTGTTTGTAAAACCAGCTTCCCTGTCCTTGGGGAAACTCCTCCTGAGGTTGCTCTTGCTCGAACCTCAGCGGAAAATCGTCACCGAGTGTGTTTGAGGGTCCTTCCTTGCCGAGTGAGACAGGAGGGGAATTTTAAACGCCATCCCCGAGGTGGCATCTGCCATCCAGGCTCGCCTTTGTGCATTCCTTGGAAGTACTCTGGACTGGAGACCAAGCCAATCCTAAAGCTCATTGGAATTTTTTTTTTTTTTAATGTTAATTTGAAGACTTGAAATTCCGAAAGTTCTTCTCAGCTGCTTTCCAGGAGCGGCTGGCAGAGCGCTTCCAAGACCTGCTGCTTTCTCAACACTTCTCAACATCCAGTTCCTGTGTAAAGTCTGAGATTTCCTGAGATCCGAACGTGGGATCCTTCTCAATGAGGAGCTAATTACCTGTGCTGTAATTACGAGTCGCTAATCAGCAGCACTATTAGCGATGACAGCGGTGCTGGCTCGTCTCTCTCTGCCTCTTCCCCGGCAGTGGGAAGCGTTTCTGGCTGATTTCGGAGCAGCAAACCTGACTTGCAGAGCTCTGAGGATGCATCAGTCCTGCCCTGGGCGTGTGCCACGAAAGCCAAGGCAGGAGGAGCATTGAGGATGCTCCATCGCAGCTCTCTGCTGTCACACAGGAAGTTAATCACACACTCAGGGGGTGGAGATTCTGATTTGTTGATTTTTTTCCCTCTTTGGTGTGACAGTATTTTTAATTTAAGGCCAGCGTGGATAAAGTGGTTGTAAGAATTTCATTGGTTTATTATGTTTACTGACCCTGGTGGTTATTCAGGACCTGCCCCTGTCTCTTGTGTGGCTCGGGGGCTCTGGAATTGCCCTGGAGTGGCTGCTTCAGCGCGTCCTTCACACCGAGATTGATTTCACTCCTCCCCCACCAAGGTGGAAAGCAAGGACCATCCATTTCCTGGTGACATCAAGCACAGGCCACTCTCGAGGAGAAAAATGTGACACATCGAGCCTGACTGGATGTGTTTCCATGATGGATGCACTGCCTTGGAGTCCCGTCTGTTCCTGCTGTCTGTGGGATCAGCTGCAGCGTGGGCAGGGACACCTCCCACTGCCCCCGACCCCAACCCCATCCAACCCTGGACACTGCCAGGGATCCAGGGGCAGCCACAGCTGCTCTGTGCCAAAGCCTCTCCACGCTCACAAAAAGCATCATTACACATTCCAGGACTGGCCAAAGGGTGCAAAACCAGCTCTGAAAAAAAAATCCTGGAGGTAAAACTGGGCAGGGAGCAGCAAACTTCTGCTCAGGTTTTTCCTTTCTGGTAATTTGGGAGGTTTTTGCAAGTCAATGGCATAAATGGGAATGATGCTGAATAAAAGAGGAAATCTATTTACTGCTCCCAACCCTTCCCGTGGGGCTCTCTGTGTTTTCATTTGGAGCTGGCAGGGAAACTTCAGTTGAAATATTTTTAGATGAAATACGGCATTTTGATATCATTTCCCCTCCCTTTCTTTGAATATGTTCTGAGATTTGTTGAAGAGCCCTCAAAGGGAAATTCTGGGAGTTTTCCAGTTGCAGCAAATGGGGAATATTTCAGTTCCTGAATGGTGATGGATGTAGTGGAAGAGACACACATCTTTTATAATAACATTTCATATAGAAACCTCTCTTTTTAACAAGTCCCAGCTTCACCAAACCTCTCTCTCACCTCCTGAAATGAGAAAGAACAAGTGAAGCTCCTTTCACCAGGAAGATCCTAAATCAAGACCCTCCAGTCTTGAATCTGGTTGTGCAGCAGCTCTGGAGCATTCAGGAGGAATTTAAAGGCTGAGACCCAAGGAATTGCCTTCTCCTGGAAGTTTAGTTCCTAGCTTCTATAGATGTGCCTGGACAGGATGTGGAGAAGCTCAGGCACACAGGAACCTCAGGAGGGTTCCCTGGAGCTGCCCCTGGCTCAGGACACCCCAGGATCAATCCAGGCTGGGCTGGGCAGAGGGAGCAGCCCTGGGGAGGGGCCTGGGGCTGCTGTGGGTGAGAGCTGGAGCTGCCCAGCCCTGAACCCCCTGCCCTGGGCTGAGCCCCAGCCTGGGCAGCAGGGGAGGGGA